>JAQFXP010002540.1:0-14815 GCA_034693685.1 Belba bartosi | reverse complement strand
ACTTAACAGTATTCGACTTAACAGTATTCGACTTAACAGTATTCGACTTAACAGTATTCGACTTAACAGTATTCGACCTAACAATATTCGACTTAACAGTATTCGATTTAACATTATTCGACCTAAAAATATTCGACTTAACAGTATTCGACTTAACAGTATTCAACTTAACAGTATTCGACTTAACAGTATTGCTTTTTAAATTAAATTTAATTTTTATAATTTACAACCTTATATGTATTCACAATTCGTAATTTATTTACATTTTCCATATCATCTGATGAAATAAGAAAATGCTATGAAAAATGCGATAAGGTGGTTTCGCTGTCAATAACTTATTTTATAAATAAAAATTTTCAACATTTTAGTATTAAACTGATAATAAATATATGAAAATGAATTATTTAATAAATTAAAATGTGTATTTTAATAAACAAAACTATACTAGCTAGAAATAAAAATTATAAATTAAATAATAACAAAATTAAATAAATAAAACTTAGCATTAGTTTGCGTATTTTTACTTTACATAAATTATTTTTAAAAATTATTGAAAAGAATTAAATTTAATTAATTTCTTTTCATCGCATTCCTGGTATAACTTTTGGTGATTTGGCTATTGATCAGGGCTTGTGAAGGGGGGGGATCAGCCAAAAATCCCCCCTGATTTTGAAATTTGGCATTTATCCCCCCCCCCTAGCATTTGGTCCGAGAAAAGGTACCCCCCTGCGAGGTTTTGCCGGCAGCCGAAGGCGGCCGGCAAATTTTTCGGGTTTTTTGCCCAAAATTAGGAAATTTTCCCTAAATTAGTGCTAAATCCGATTTAAATCCAGTTAAATTAACTAAATTTAGTTTAAATCCAGTTAAATTAGAGAAAATTTCATCACAAATATATAGGTTTTTTGAGCGTTTTTGGAAAAATCCCTTCCCTGATCTCCCCCCCTAGGTTTTTGGCCAAAATTTTGGGGAAAATCCCCACCCTGATCCCCCCTGGATCGGCCGACCTTCACAAGACCTGCTATTGATTAAAATTCAAAGATATTTATTATGGCTATATAAGTGAAACAATACTAATATTATACTTTGGTTACAATTGGTTACTTTGGCGGCCGGAAAAAGTGGAGATGTTAACTTTTCGCGGACCAAATGCTAGATCAAATAAACAACAATTTTTAAAAGTTTCTAATTCTTGCCTGATTTAAGATAGGAAAAATTTTTAGAGAAAATATTAATTTTCTAATGCCTGCTTTATGAAATTGTTTGTTATACATAAATAATTGATTGTTAGTTTATTATTATTAAATACATAAAATGTTAACACTTTTACGCAACAAATAATTGTCTTTCAACGTGTATTTCAATTGATATTTAATATGTTTAAGAATTTTAAGAACGAAATAGCCTGTGTAAAGAATTTCTCACTTATTTACAGTTAAAGCTGACGTATGTCTGAGCTAATACATATTACACTGAAGTAGTACAATGACGTAATGCTATTGCAAATACGTTATACTTTGATCATACGTCAGAGATTGAATATAACAACATACAGCCGACATATTTGAAAACATCTCAGCATTTATAAAACAAATAGAACTTTGGAGATAAGGTAAAATTTATATAAAATTTAATTAAATAACTTAATTGAAAAGTATTTTAACTAATATATAATTATTTAACCATTATATATACCATATTTTAAGCACATCTAATTTAAATTAAACAATATATATTATTTAAATGTAAAATATTTATTAATTCTATATTTATAAAAAATATTTGTTTGCAAATGTTAGTGTATGCAATAAGATTATATAAAAAATTAATTTTTAATTTTAATGCTTTCTTAAGTCTTTAATTTTAATATATTTAAATTTTTATTTAGGACATTTAGCATTCCAAATTTTCATTAGCTCCTATCAAAAAATCTATAGTCATTGATTACGTAATTGCTTACAATAACCACCGATTGATTTATGGGAAACATACGCTACTGTTTAGAATTTTTGAAGAAATTGGCATTGTTGCAAACGCTATTTTGTTTAATAATTACTTAAAATCAATTAATTATGTTTATCTTTAATAACACATAATTAGTTTAATATTTGATTTTGTTAAAAAAAACTCTTTATAATAATGTTATAATTTGATAAAATGCAGCATGCTCATATTTATGGTGCTACAGTAGCCATAATTAAACAATGTCCATTAGAGTTTGATTTTTGGAATTAAGTATTTTAAGATTAGAATAAATGGAGTGACACCAGTTTTCTTACCCATTTATTAGATTTTTCATGTTGCATAAAAAATTTGATTTTATTTACCCATTTAAAAAATGTTGGTTTTAGATAAAGCTTCAATGACTGGTATTAATTGTAAAAGTCGATATTAACGCTATAATCAATTATAAAATTTTCGACATTCAGTATAACGTATTGACTTAAAGTAACAAATTATTTGAAAGTTGAGCCAAAGTCTAATTCGCGATAATCTCGAGTTTATCATTAATTTTGGTTTTAATTTATAAGCAGTTTTTTCTCATAGTTTAGTGAATTACAAAACCCTAAGTTATGTTTAAAACTAATTAGAATTTGTTCTATAAATACAGTCTTTTTGTACCGTAAATACAAAACAAATATCAACTGATATACGATTTGAGTACTATTTAAACAATAAACTGTTGTATAAACCCAATGGAAAGACGTGTTTGTGTCAAACATTTGGATCTATTTCTAAGTGATACCAATCTAGAAGATGGAGTGACTCAAGTGGTCAAAGGGGTGAGACCTGAGTGGCCAGAAATCAATATAAAGCTAAAGGCGTTCACTGACGGCAACTCTAACCGATTGTTTGGCGCATATCTGGATAATAGTCCCAATGATATGATTTTGGTTCGAGTTTATGGAGAAAGTACTGAGTTATTCATCGATAGGGAACGGGAGGTTTGGAATATGCAAACAATGCATAAGTCAGGACTTATTCCTCCGGTTTATTGCACTTTCAATAACGGCTTATGTTATGGATATTCTCCGGGAGTTGTGTTGAACGAGAATATGATTAGAGATCCGATCATATCATCACTTATTAGTCAAATGTTTGTTCGAATGCATGCAATTAGACCCGAATTAAAGAAACCGACGCTCGAACCCGAACCCTGTCTTTTCAAAGATTTCCGAAAGTTCTTAGAGTTAATGCCCATTGACTTAAAGGACAGCCAACAGAACGAACGGTTCATTCAATTCCTAATTTTTGTTTGAATTTTGTTTTAATAATTAATATTTAAATTGAATTACAGTTTAAAAGAAATCGTTTCCAAAAGAGAACGCCTTATATCGGAAGTCAATTCACTCGAACTCGACCTAAAGAGGTTGTCCTCTCCGGTGGTTTTCTGCCACAACGACCTGAACGTATATAACATAATCTTCGACTCCGAGAGAAATATAATTAGTTTTATAGACTTTGAGTACTCGGACTACAACTACTTGGCCTTCGAAATTGCCAATCATTTCTGTGAGTTTGGAGGCGTCGAGACATTCAATCCGAGTCTATATCCGGACAAAGAGTTTCAAATTCAATGGCTTCGACACTACTTAGAGTCCAGTTTTGCACTAAATGGTCGCTCACTTCTGACCGATTCGATAGAGAAGTCGTCGATCGAAGCAGATGTGGAAAAGCTCTACAATCAGGTGAACCGGTTCTCATTGGCATCACATCTCTATTGGAGTTTTTGGGCTGTAGTTCAGTCCCAATATTCGTCCATTAAAGCAGATTTCTTGAGTTATGGTATTAAGCGACTCCGGGAGTACTACAAACGTAAAGCAGATTTAATGTTGACTGATATTGCGGCCAAAGTTTTTGATTAATTATTAAAAATAAATTTTTAAAAATTTTTAGTATGATATTTTTAAATATTTGTTATGTTAATTATAAATTAGCAATAATATAGATAATTTTAAGAGATAATTAATAAATTATCAAACAAAAATTTTATTTGATTATCAATTAACATTGACCTAAATATGAGTTTGCAAACTGTTGTCGCATTATCAATATGACTCATTAACTAATAGTTATCAAGAAAAGTGGTAAAAGTACTATAATGTTGTTTTTTTGTTTTGGTTGTTTATTTTAAAATCGAAGTCCAATTTTATCTCTTAATTTTATTGCCAGATTCATTTGACAAAATTAAATATGGTTTTGCAAAAATTATTTTATTTTATTTTTAAAAATAACATTTAACATAATATAAAATAATATAATCTATAAATATATTTTTAATTCTTAAAAATAAGCTAGTTTGCAGTAAAAGCAGAAGTTAAATTTCTAAGTTAAGATAGATTGTTCAAGTGTAAGTTAAAAGTTTAGTTTAGTTTAGTAATAAAATAGAATTGTCTAGCTTTTAAATGATTATATGTAACTTATATTATATTTTTATGCAAAACAATATACATTAAATTTGAATAAGTTTATTTATATTTGATTTATACTGTAGTTTGTTTATATGATTGATGAAAACTCAAAGCGGATGAAGTGAATCTCATTTTGGAAAAATATAGAATGAAGTGAGCGTTAATCTAGATGATTTGATACTTAATAAAATACAACTGTACTATTTTTAATTGCAATTTTAATATTTTATATACCAAGAAAAAATGATAATATTTTTGCAAACACTAATATATTCAAATAATTATTAAATTTAAAAAGTTACATGTTAAATTATTAATTATTAGTTTAAGGATGTTTTAATTCAATTCATTTAACATTAAATCATTTTTACGTTTGTTGTACTCTCGGAGTCGCGTAATAGCATAACCCAAGAAATCGGCGGAAATGGTAGAGTATTGGGACTGAACTACAGCCCAAATACCCCAATAGAGATGAGCTGCCATTGAGAACCGGGTCACCTGATTGTAGAGGTTTTCCACATCTGCTTCGATCGACGACTTCTCTATCGAATCGGTCAGAAGTGAGCGACCATTCAGTGCAAAACTGGACTCTAAGTAGTGTCGAAGCCATTGAATTTGAAACTCTTTGTCCGGATATAGACTCGGATCGAATGTCTCGACGCCTCCGAACTCACAGAAATGATTGGCGATATCGAAGGCCAAGTAGTTGTAGTCCGAGTACTCGAAGTCTATAAAACTAATTATATTTCTCTCGGAGTCGAAGATTATGTTCTGTACTGTCAGGTCGTTGTGGCAGAGAACCACTGGAGAGGACAACCTCTTTAGGTCGAGTTCGAGTGAATTCACTTCCGATATTAAGCTTTCCTTTTTGGAAACTACTTCTTTGAAACTATAATTCAATTTAAATATTAATTATTAAAACAAAACTTAATTCAAAAGATAGGAATTGATTGAACCGTTCGTTCTGTTGGCTGTCCTTTAAGTCATTGGGTATTAACTCTAAGAACTTTCGGAGTCCTTTGAAAAGACAGGGCTCGGGTTTGAGCTTCGAATCCTTTACTTCGGGTCTAATTGCATGCATTCGAACAAACATTTGACTAATAAGTGATGATATGATCGGATCTCTAACCATATTCTCGTTCAACACAACTCCCGGAGAATATCCATAACTTATGCCGTTATTGAAAGTGCAATAAATTGGAGGAATGAGTCCCGACTTATGCATTGTTTGCATATTTCGATTTTCTTTTTCCCTATCAATGAATAACTCAGTATTTTCTCCATAAACTCGAATCAAAATCATATCATTGGGACTGTTGTCCAGATATGCGCCAAATAATCGGTTAGAGAAGCCATCGGTGAACTCCTTCAGCTTTATACTAATTTCTGGCCACTCAGGTCTCACAGCTTTGACCACTTGAGTCACACCATCTTCTAGATTAGAATAACTCACAAATAGATCCAAATGTTCGATACAAACACGTCTTTCCATTGGTTTACAGAAATTATTGTTATATTTGTATCTAGATTAATCAATATTTGTTTTAGAATTATGGCACAAATACACTGTATTTGCAAAACAAATTTTAATGAGCTATTAATAAAACGAGTTTGAAAAATTTTACAAATTATGAGAAAATCTATTTACAAATTATGAGAAAATCTATTTACAAATTATGAGAAAATCTATTTACAAATTAATTATAAATTTCAGATTATCACAAATTTTTTCAGACTTTGAATTAAATTCTTATAAATATGTTGTTTAATACAATGATTTTTTTAAACTAAATGTCGCGATAATTATAATGTAAATTATTTTTTCCTTCAAAGCAATTCATTGATGTTTTATCTCAAATTCAATTCATTACTTATTTGACTCAATCAATAAAATTAATGTTTTTTAAATAAAAAAAAAGTTTTATATCAGGCATTCTTAAGCAGAAAATCAACTAAAAAATTTTCTTTTTTCAAAATTAGCATATATCCCCCCGGCCATCAATTTGGTTTTATCAAAGAATGCTTTACAAAATATTTTAGATTTTTAAAAACTATTTTTTTCTATATTTGCGTTAAATTTAATTTAAATCCGGTTTAAATTCAGTTAATTTGTGTAAAATATTTTTATAAATATCTGGTTTTTTGAGCTTTTTAAGAAAAATTCTGCCCCTAGGTCTTAATAAAATTTTATTTTAAAAATCTCTTTCTTAATTTTTAAAAAAAATAATAATAATACTTTATCGAATTTTATACTTGTTAAACAAATACATTTTTATTATTTAATGCTGAAATTTATAATGTACATAAATTATATTTAAATAAATTGAATTTATTATTTTTATAAATCACTATTAAAATATAAGTTTATTAAGTAATAAACTGGTAAATATTATTGTTTTTATTTTTTGTTTGCGTAAGGTAGTTAAATTTTTAATAATAATAATGATTAAAATAATAAATTTAATATTATAAAAAATTTATTTAGTTTAATTTGTAAATAGAACATTAATATACTACTGTATATGTCCAAAATTAAAATAAATTTGTAAATGTTAAATTTACCATGCTATAATAATAAAACAATATTGTACAGAAAAGTGGAAATAAACTATGATACTTTAAATAAGTTTTGGATAAAATAATATTGACACACAAGATATTATATTTTATTACAAAAATTAAAATAATACTAATTTAAACATATATTAATTTTAAAAATACTATTGAGCACAAATTAATAAAAATATATATAAGTATTATTATTTAAACTTAATTTTAAATAAATAAATTTCTAAATTAAAAACAAAATATTCTCTTAAACTTATATAATATAATTTTTTATTTTAGCAAAATGACAGTATAATACAGTAAAATAATATTGATTATAAATTTTTATTGCAACCGCTAACATTTGCAGACATTATTTAATCTTGACAAATATTAATATAGATATTGAATAAATAACTATTTTATATTTAAATAATATTTGTTGCTTAATTTAAATTAGAAGTGCTTTAAATATGGTATATATTAATATTATGGCTAAACAATTATATATTGGTTAAATAAAATAATCAAATAAAATAATTAATTTAAATTTATTTTAATTTTACCTTAACTCCGAAGTTTTATTCGTTTTAGAAATGCTCAAATGTTTTTTAATATGTCAACTATTTGTTATTATTATTTGTTATTATAAGAGTAGAGTTGGGTCAGTAAGAGTTAGCTCTGACGTCAGACTGTAGAGCCTCTATCAGTGCTAAACGTAAAGCAATTTTATTCTCTTCTCTTACTAACTCAGCTCTAGTATACCTGTACGTTGTCTAACAGCCTAGCACTGATAGAGCCTCAGTTTGACTTCAGAGCTAACTTAAATACCAGGCATTTAAAATTGAGTGTCCGTGGCCCCATTTTTAGAGACATTGTTTATTAAAAATTTAAACATTTAGATCTGGACATTATTTTTGTTGATTCAAAAAAATGACAAGCTAATTTTAATTCTAACGTATATTATGTTGTTAAAATTATAATGTTTTACTTTGAATTTTGAATGTCTGCAAATAGCGCTAAACGTATAGAGAGAGTATGCTACTCTTACACTAAACAAACTATATATTCAATCTCTGATGTATGATCAAAGTATTATATATGCAATAGAATTACGTCATTGTACTACTACAGTGTAATATAAATTATATCACAAAAATGTCAGACAAAGCGCCGCCCCCTATTGTTAAAATATTTTAATGGATAAAAGCACTAGATCATATTTATACAAAAATTATCGACGAAAAGTAAATGACAAAAATTTATATAAAAAAACAAAATATTTTTTCAAAATGTAAATTATAAATTCTTAAAATTTTAAAATATATATAACACAATTAATATACACCAAAAAATATTTATAAACACCAATTTGTTTAGTTTACAGCCAAAGTCCGATTTTATGAAATTTGGAAAATTTGGATATGGTATAATTTTTTAAAGTGTCTAGAAAAAACTATTTTAATTTATTTTAGTAAAATTTAAATTATATATATATATATATATATTTATAGATGAGTTTTAATATTAAAAATAAGCTAGTTTGAAGTTAAAGCAGAGTGACTAACTGTCCAGATTTAAACTAGATTGTTCAATTTACAGTCTAGTCTAGAGCAGTAATAAAACCGACAAATAATCGGCTTTTGAATAGTAATATTTAACTTATAATACTATTTTACACAAGTCAAAATAAATTAACTTAATTACATTAGAACAAGTTTATTTCTACTAAAAAAATTAATTGCTAAAATGATTTCGCTTAGTTAGTTTATTAGAACACAACTCCCGGAGAATATCCATAACATAAGCCGTTATTAAAAGTGCAATAAATCGGAGGAATGAGTCCCGAATTATGCATTGTATTCATATTCCGAACCTCCTGTTTCCTATCTATGTATAGCTCAGACTTTTCTCCATAAACTCGGATCAAAATCATATCATTGGGACTGTTGTCCAGATATGCGCCAAACAATCTGTTAGAGTAGCCACCGGTTATCGCCTTTATCTTTATATTGATTTCTGGCCACTCAGGTCTTACCGCTTTGACCACTTGTGTTACTCCATCTTCTAGATTAAGATAACTCACAAATAGATCCAATTGTTTGACACAAATAAGTTTTTCCATTGGTTTACAAAAATTTTTGTTTAAACAATACTCAAATTGTATCTAGATTAATTAATATTTGTTTTAGAATTGTGACAAAATTAGACTGTATTTGAAAAATCAATAATAATGAGCCATTAATAAAACAAGTTTGGAAAAATTGACAAACTATTATCTTAAATTTTTTTAGACTTTGATTTAAATTCATATTAATATCTTGTTTAATTCAATAATATTTTTAGTAAATATCGAGATATTTAGACCTAATTAAAGTGTAAATTGATTTACTCCTCAATGCAATTCATTGATGTTTTATCTCAAATTCAATTCATTACTTGTTTGACTTAATCATTAAAATTAATGTTATTAATATTTAAATTAAAATAAGGCTTTATATCAGGCATTCATAAGCACATAATCAACAAAATAAATTTTAATTGGCATGAATTTCACCTCCTATTTTAATTTTGTCAGGGCAAAATTATCCACTTTACAAAATGTAATAAAATTTTTAAATATTTATCCGGTTTAAATTTAGATAAATTGTGTTAAATACTATTATATATTGCTTTTTTAACCTTTTTAATAAAAAAAATTCCTCCTTTAGATATTAATTCAATTTTATTTCTAAAAATCCATTTCTTGATTCTTATTCTTGATAATACTTTTTTTTTAAAATTTATACTTGTTAAAATAATCAGTTGTTTTATTTAATGCAATAATGTTTACTAAAGTATAAATTTATTAATCAATTAACGTGGTAAATTTTGCTTGAGTAAGTTAATTTATTTTTAAATACTTGATTACAATAATAAATTTAATATCCTAAAATATTTATTTAGTTTAAATTGTACATAAAACATTAATATATTGTATATTTTTAAATTAAATAAATATTAAATAAACCTTGATTAAATATTTTAAATTAATTAAGCAATTATAATAAAATAACATTGTACAAAAAAGTAGTAAATAACTTTAATAATTTAATTAAGTTCAAAATTGTTAGTTAATTAGCCCGAATCGATATAGTCAAGTATTAGAAATAAGGCTAAGAATAGACGTTTATTCTCAAAACCTTGATTACAATATTGATCATTCGTAATCAATCATGTTAAATATTTTTTAAATATCAAAATTTGTTATAATTTATTCAAATAAACATTTGGTCTCAATATGAGTCGGTCAACATTAACTCATTTTTATGTTTATAATACTCCCGGATTCGCATAATAGCATATTCCAAGAGATCGCCGGAAACTGCCGGGTATTGGGTCTGAACGACAGCCCAAAAACCTAAAAAAAGATGAGATGCCAATGAGAACCGGTTCACCTGATTGTAGAGGTTTTTTACATCTGCTTCGATCGACGACTTCTCTATCGAATCGGTGAGAATTGAGCGACCATTCAGTGCAAAACTGACTTCTAAGTAGTGTCGAAGCCATTGAATTTGAAACTGTTTGTCCGGATATAGACTCGGGTTAAATGGGTTAAAATCCGCGAAATTACAGAAATGATTGGCGATATCGAAGGCCAAGTAGTTGTAGTCCGAGTACTCGAAGTCTATAAAACTAATGACACGTCTCTCGGAGTCGAAGATTATGTTTTGGAAGTTTAGGTCATTGTGGCAAAAGACCACCGGAGAAGACAAACTCTTTAGGTCGAGTTCGAGTGAATTGACTTCCGATATAAGAATTTCTTTTTTGGGAACGACTTCTTTGAAACTGTAATTAAATATAAATATTAAAACAAAACTAAAACTAAAAAAGTAATGAAATGAACCGTTCGTTCTGTTGATTGTCTTTTAAGTCATTGGGTATTAACTCTAAGAACTTTCGGAGAATTTTGAAAAGAAAGGGCTCGGGTTCAAGCGTCGGGTGTTTTACTACGGGTCTAATTGCATGCATTTGAGCCAACATTTGAATAATAAGTGATGATATGATCGGATCTTTAATCATATTCTCGTTCAACACAACTCCCGGAGAATATCCATAACATAAGCCGTTAGTGAAAGTGCAATAAATCGGAGGAATAAGTCCCGACTTATACATTATATTCATATTCCGAACCTCCTTTTCTCTGTCTACGTATAGCTCAGACTGTTCTCCATAAACTCGAATTAAAATCATATCATTGAGATTGTTGTCCAGATATGCGCCAAACAGTTTGTTAGAATAGCCACCGGTTAAAGCCTTTAACTTTATATTGATTTCTGGCCACTCAGATCTCCCCGCTTTGACCACTTGAGTCACTCCATATTCTAGATTAGAATAACTCACAAATAGATCCAATTGTTTGACAGAAACACGTCTTTCCATTGTTTTACAGTATTAATGTTCAAAGAGTACTCAAATTGAATCTAGATCAATTACTTGATTTACAATTATTCCAAAAATAGATAGTATTTACAAAATCATTTTTAATTTGCTTTTAATAAAATAAGTTTGGAAAAATTAATAAATTATGATACAATCAATTTACAAATTAATGATAAATTTCAGATTATCTTAAAATTTTTAGACTTTGATTTACATTCTTGTAATATCTTGTTTAATTCAACGATATTTTTACTGAATGTCGAGATATTGGGACATAATTATACTGTAAATTGATTTGCATTTCAATGCAATTCATTGATGTTTTGTCGCAAATTCAATTCACTACTTGTTTGACTCAATCATTAAAATTAATATCTTTTAAATTAAAATAAGGTTTTATATCTGGCATTCATAAGCAGATAGTTAACGAAAAATTCTTTTTATTTTTAAAATTGGCATATATTCACTCATCTCCTCTTTTTGAATTTTGTCCTGGTAAAAGTAATCACTTTATAAAATATCTTGGTTTTTGTAGATATTTTTTTCTTACATTTGTGTTAAATTCAGTTAAATTGTGTTAAATATATGGCTTATTTGAGTTTTTTTTATAGAAATATTCCTCCTTTAGATTTTAATACAATTTTATTTTTAAAAATCCATTTCTTAATTTTTTTTTTGATAATACTTTTTTTTTAATTTATACTTGTTAAAATAATCTTTTTTTTTAATTGAATGCAGTAATAATTTTTTATTACATAAATTAAATTTGTTATTTTTCTAAATTATTACTAGAGGTCGATCTCGAAATTCGAATTCCCGATTCCAATTCGAGATTGTTACTCCCGACAGAAATTAATTGGTAATCCTGATCGAGTCATAAATTTGAATATTTTAAATAATAATATTAATTTATATTATAATACAAATTTAAATTAGTGCAAAATCCTTATTATATAGATTTAGTAAATTAAGTCAGGCTTTAATATAAAACAACTGATAGCAGTTTTATTCAGGCATTAGATATAACTTCAAATCATGCGTTAAAATAATTATATAAATTCTTGTTTCAAACAGATCAAATTATAAATAAATTTAAATTTAGACTCTATTTATATTATATATCAAAGATTGAGGAAACAGATCAGCAAAAAATAAACTAATTCTAAATATTAACATTAATTCTCCCTAACATTTGATTCGCAAAAAATGTTACTCTCCTGATTTGCCGAATATGAAGACATCAGGCAGATTTTTAAAATTTCATGCCAAAATTAGGCAATTTTTCTAAATTAGTGCCATGTTCGATTTAAATTCAGATAATTTAAGTTTATTTTAAATTTAGTTTAAATCCAATTAAATAAAGTTAAAATTTTAAAATAAAATTAAGTAATTTTAAGGCTTTTTAAGTGTTTTTGGAAAATGTTCTATTTTTATTCTCATCTGGATTTAACGAAAATCAAAATCTCTGGTACATAAAAAGTGTTAAAACTAAGTTAAATGAAATTTTTTCAGTAAATACATAATTTTATATATAATTTAAGCTAAATCGGGATTCTGAAGAAAACCGGGATTAGTCTGTCGGGAACCGGAAGTTGTATTCCAGACAGAAACTAAGCTCTAATTATTACTAAAGTATAAATTTATTAATTAATCAACTTGATAAATTTTGTTTGTGTAAGCTAATTTATTTTTAAATAATTGAGTACAATTATAAATGTAATATGCTAAAAATTTTATTTAGTTTAACTTGTAAATAGAAGTTTAATATATAATTAAATTTGAATATATTAAACTTATTATGCGATTATAATAAAACAACATTGTACACAAAAGTAGAAAATAACTTTAATAATTTAATTAAGTACAAAAGTATTAGTTAGCCTGAATCGATATAGTCAGGTAGTAGAGATAAGGCAAAGAATAGACGTTTATTCTCAAGACACTGATTACAATATTGATCATTCGTAATGAATCATGTTAAATTGTTTTTAAAAATCAAAATTTGTTATAATTTATTTAAATAAACATTTGGTCTCAATATGAGTCGGTCAACATTAACTCACTTTTTCGTTTATAATACTCCCGGAATAGCTTAATAGCAAAACCCAAGAAATCGCCGGATTCTACCGGGTATTGGGGCTGAATGATAGCCCAAATACCACAAAAAAGAAGTGATGCCAATGAGAACCGGTTCACCTGATTGTAGAGGTTTTCCACATCTGCTTCGATCGACGACTTCGCTATCGAATCGGTCAGAAGTGAGCGACCATTCAGTGCAAAACTGACCTCTAAGTAGTGCCGAAGCCATTGAATTTGAAACTGTTTGTCCGGATATAGACTCGGATTGTATTGGTCTATATCACCAGCGAATTCACTGAAATGATTGGCGATATCGAAGGCCAAGTAGTTGTAGTCCGAGTACTCGAAGTCTATAAAACTAATTATATGTCTCTCGGAGTCGAAGATTATGTTTTGTAAGTTCAGGTCATTGTGGCAAAAGACCACAGGAGAGGACAACTTTTTTAGGTCGAGTTCGAGTGAATTGACTTCCGATATAAGACCTTCTCTATTGGGAACGACTTCTTTGAAACTATAAATAAATATAAATATTAAAACAAAACTCAAACTAAAAAAAGTAATGAAATGAACCGTTCGTTCTGTTGACTGTCCTTTAAGTCAATGGGTATTAACTCTAAGAACTTTCGAAGAATTTTGAAAAGACAGGGCTCCGGTTCAAGCTTCGGGTTTTCTACTTTGGGTCTAATTGCGTGCATTTGAGCCAACGTTTGAATAATAAGTGATGATATGATCGGATCTCTAACCATATTCTCGTTCAACACAATTCCTGGAGAATATCCATAACATAAGCCGTTAGTAAAAGTGCAATAAATTGGAGGAATAAGTCCCGACTTATGCATTATATTCATATTCCGAAACTCCTGTTCTCTGTCTACGTATAGCTCAGACTTTTCTCCATAAACTCGAATTAAAATCATATCATTGGGATTGTTGTCCAGATATGCGCCAAACAGTTTGTTAGAATAGCCACCGGTTAACGCCTTTAACTTTATATTGATTTCTGGCCACTCAGGTCTCCCCGCTTTGACCACTTGAATCACTCCATATTCTAGATTAGAATAACTCACAAATAGATCCAATTGTTTGACAGAAACACGTCTTTCCATTAGTTTACAGAAATTATTGTTTAAAGAGTACTCAAATTGTATCTAGATCAATTACTTGTTTTACAATTATGGCAATTAACGTGTTGTTTTTTCCAAAATAGATTGTATTTACAAAATCAATTTTAATGCGCTTTTAATAAAACAAGTTTGGAATAATTAATAAATTATGATACAATAGTAGATACTTGCCTGTATGCCTGGATTCAAAATGGCCGACACTGCACAACAGTACGAGCCTATTTTCGAGACGTA
>JAQFXP010002539.1:0-14828 GCA_034693685.1 Belba bartosi | reverse complement strand
AATAAAAGGACTTAAACTTTTCTCGCTATTATAATAAAGAAATTGAAATATTCTCGCTATTAATAAAAAATTTCTTGTTATTAAAAAAAGAACTCAAACTATTCTCGCTATTACTATAAAGACCTAAATTTATAAGTAAAGAGTATAAAAATCTTCTCGCTATTAATAAAAGAAACCCATTGTAAGTAAAAAGATTTAAATTTGTCTTGCTATTAATAAAGAAACTCAAATTCCCATACTATTAATAAACGATTTTCCATTGATTTCTCGTTATTAATAAAAGGGCTCAACCAATTCTTGCTATTATAATAAAGCTAAGAAATTTTTCCCGCTATTAGAATAAAGCTAAGAAATTTTCCCGCTATTATAATAAGAAGTTAAATTTAAAAATTTTTTTTCGCCGCTATTATAATAAACGATTCACCGAAATTTTTAAACTAAAATTTTTTCTCCGTTACTATAAAAAAAAAGCCGCCGCGGGGGGGGGAGTGGGGGGTGGGGGTGTGGGTGATTCCTCAAGGCAAATTTATATATACATTTTTCTTTAAAAATGTATTAAAAACCTTAATTTTTCCAGTGGCATAATGGCGCATGTATGCTTTGATTTGCATAAAAAGCAAATAATAGTTTATATATACGAATCAATGCATACTAATGTGATGTTATGTCATATAAACCAGTAGAAAAAAGTTTGAAATTTTACTAACAAAGTCAATATTAATTAATTACATTAATTTTATTGCTCTGCACCTAATTTTTAGATAAAATATTAATTTTTAATACAAAATAATAAATTAAGAAAAATACAATTATTATACATCATGTACATGTATTATACATGTACAGTGCCCTTCAGATGTATGTCTCCAACATCGATGTAGTCAGAGTATCCTCCAAACCAAAATTTTAAATTAACCCTATGACTTAAGGGGTGGTATTTAAATTTTAAAAAATGTAAATGTAAATAAATACACAATAAACCATACCAACATGTTAAGCGCTAAATAAATTTATTTAAATATTTAAAACAAAGATTAAAACCACAATTAAAAATTTTATAATTAATATTAATTTATATATATAACTATATTTTGAACACAATCTTGTTTACAATTGCAATTTACTTCAAATATAAATTAATAAAATAATGTAATGCAGAGTTAAATCATGAACAATGTCTAAGATTTGATAAATCTTAAACAATCACTATTTTCAAATTAAACATATTTTATTTTGCGTAAATAAATTTATAAATATTTTATTAAAATATTTTAATTAAAACTGAACAGTAAAATTTTAATAAATTTTTAAAATTTGTAATAATGTATTTGCTTTATTTTTAAATTCAAAGTTTAATAACTTTACTCAAAATCCTATTATTTTCATATTTAAAATTATTAACAAAAGTTAATTATTTAATCATTATTTAACAAAAATTAAAACAATAATTAAAACAATAATTAATATAAATATAATTTTATTGCAACTTGATAAAAAATTTCATAATACTCAAGAAAAATATTATAGTCTTTTGTTCAAAATTTATTAAATAATTCTATTGAAAATTTATCAATATAATTAACATACTTCGATGTCGGCTAAACCACAAAGCTTTTAAAAATTATTATGATATTTTTAACAAATAAAATAATTTTTGCATACAGTTTGAAATTTTTTGTTATAATTATTAAATTGTAATAATATTTAACACAAACTTATATTATAACAAACATAACGGCCATTATAGGAAATACAAATTTGATATTTGTATCATTGGTTTCCGCAAATAATTTTTATATAGATATATTAAATAATTTGTATTAATTTAAATTAAGATTTGATAAATTTTTATATATTTTTTCTATATATCAAAATGTCAAAAACAAATTTATTTGCAATATTTTATTATTTTAAAAACAATAAAAGCAAAAAGCAAAATGTAGTAAAAGTAATATTTTTTGTATTTATATAAACTGTAAACACAAATAACTTATTAAATCTATAATTTGATTATATCTATAAAGATTAATTTTTGGATAATAGATTTAAACATTTGTTAAAAGTCGGAGACAAAAATTTTGCAATTCGTTTTAGTTTAAATAATTTAAAATGTATTTTCTAATGTTTAAAAATTAAAATTTTATTTTATTATATTTCTTATATATATTAAGTAAATATAAAAAATAAATTCGGCAACAGTTATTAGTAAGTCAACAGTCAATAGTATTGCGCCCGCTCTCTAACATTTCGCCAGTTCAAATCTCGATTATATTAACAACTAATATAATTATAAAAAAAATTTAACCAAAATTCATATTTAATTTTTAATTAAAATGTTATAAATTGAGTTAAATTTTAATTAATTATAGCTATAATATAAGGCAGAGTTTATCTAAAATTTAAATAAATTTACAATAAAATTAATTATAGAATAATATTTAAGAAATAAAATATTTAGCAAGGGTTAAAATAAAAATTACTAAATTTGTTTATAATTGATTTGTTTGCATTTAAAAAATATTTGTTAAATATAAGTCAAATTGCCACACTGCATTGATTTAGCCATAACATTGACTGTAATTTAAATAATGCAAAAAATAACAATATTTATTTTTTTTAATAATTTTAACAGCTCGTAATACTTATAATTAGGTATACTTATACTTAATCTTATAACCCTTTTTATTGATAAAATAAATATATTTCACAATCAAATTATTAACATTAAGTTTTAAAAAATTGATAAAATTAAAGTAATGGACAATTTGAGTGAAGAGGACAGTATCTAAATGCTTTAATGCTTAAATGTATTATTGGCAAATAAATTTTAAAAATTTTATTTTTTTGCTAAGAATTATTTTTAAAAATAATAGTGATTATTTAAATTATCGTGGGCATTAAAAATTAACTCATTTTGTGTTGAAAATGTTTTACAATTAAAAAATTGAACAAATTTATTTTTAAAAATATTTTAGTATTTGTTTGGGCACTATTTAGTATTTTATTAATTTTTACACAATTTGAATATATGAAGCTGCATACGCGAAAACGATGTCCGCATAAATGCCCCTTTGAGGAATAATTTTGAAGTTATTAACGCTAAAGTTAATTAATCAATTAATGCCACGATTTAGCATATTTTAAAAATAAAAATAAATGTAAACAATAATTTTTAATAAAAATTAATTTATAATGAAAAAATTTTAATGTTTTTATTAGTTGATTCAAAAAGCATTTTAATTTATAAATTAATATATTTGAAAAATTAATTTTACATTAGATTTGCAATAAAATACTATAATTATTAATAAATATTTTATTTTAAAGTTTTATTTATCACATTTTAAGATATAAAGTTATTTTTAACAAAGGTGATTAAAGGGACAATTGTTTATATTTATTTTTATTTTCTAAATATTCTACATTGTTACATTTAACTATAATTATAAATAAAAATTAATTAATAGTTTTAATTAATTTAATTTTAAAATTTTAATTTTAATTATCTAGGTTTTTAAAAGTTTAAAGTAGTAACAAATTGTAACTTTTTAAGATTTCAAAAAACAAAAATAGATGTCAACAATTATTTTGAGTATTAAATACTTTGTATATTTTTAAATTTTTTAAATCTTGCTATTTAGCTTAAAACATATTTTAATTTTTTTTAATTACTTAATTGGTATTATTCAAAAATATTTTTATGGTAGATGGGTCAAGTAATTTCATAGTTGCAATAAAAAATTATGATAAAATAATCAAAAATCATTCAGTTATCTCGTTTTTAGCTATAAAGATAGTATCGGCAACGGCTGTATGTAATTTAGGTAATTATAAAGAATAATTACAGTTTATATTATTAGAATATAAACTGTAATTTTATAGAAAATTTTAGTAAATTTATATATATCGCTTATCTTCATTAAGCTGTGATATATAATAAACTCTAAATTGTGTTTAAAATTCAAACGTTTTAAATAAAAAATTTATTTTTTCTTAAATTAAATGTTACAAAAAAATAAAACAAAAACATTTCTAAACGGCCCCAGTGGCGGCGACATTACAAATAAATATTATGTTTATTAATAATTATTTTTAAAAATAGTTATTATTTTTTAATTTGCCTTGGGCGCCAAAAACAAAATCATAGTTAGCACTATTTAAAAGGTGTTATATTTAAAATAATGTTTTTTTATATTGTTAAAATTTTTGTTATTATTATAATTATTTTTAGATATGACGAATATATTATTTTAAAATAAGTTAATTTTTCTTTTCACAAAACAAATAAGTTATATGCATCGACCAGCATGCTGCTTTGCAAATATATTGTATTTAATGTTTAAAACTAGGATAGAAAAGTCGTGAATTTTAATTCACTTATTAAAGACATTGATTATTAACTGTCAAAAGATTGACCTAGAACGTGGTTCTATATAATGATAATTTTCACAAATACTATGAGTATTAAATGAATAGTGGGTTTAAAATGATTAGAATTAATTAATAAAGCAAAGATTTAATAAATACTAATACTAACAATATGAAAACAAAACAATACGAATCAAAACGTTTAAAAAATCTATAATAATTGTAATAGTGTTTGGGTTTGTTTTATTTTTCTAATTCAAGTTAAAACTAGCTGACCAAAAATCTAACATAGATTATGAATCTGAATTTTAGCAAATAACGTTTGAGTTTTCTTTCATAGGTTTAAAAAATAACTTACATTTTTAATATTTAATTTTATGCCATTTTTAATATTTAATTTTATGCCATTTTTAATATTTAATTTTATGCCATTTTTAATTAATTTTATTCATAATTAATTTTAAATAAAATGCAAAATAAATTAAATAATATTGGTTTAATGTTAAATATAATTGCTGGTTGTTTTTACTCTTTACCTAATAAGGAAAAATCAATTTTGAAAGGACATAAAACATATACTGTTTTGTTTATAATAAAATATTAATCAGTTGTTTTTCAATATAATATATTAATAAATATAAAATATACTTTATAAATTAATATTAAATAACAATATAATAAAAAAATCAAACCTTAGACAACCTTATAATAATATTCAGTATATAACTTAAAACATTTATATTTTATACATAATAAAAGTTTGTGTTAAGAGTATGATATTTTTAAATTTTTTTTCTTAAATTTATTATTGCGTTATAATTATATTAAAATGTAATTTTTAACAAATTAAAAATAATACAATATAGCAATTTTTCATAAGCATTGATAAAATTTTAGTTTGTTCATATCAGGAATCATGAAGGCAGAATTAAGCAAAAATCCCCCTCAATTATGAAAATTGGCATTTATTCCCCGCCTAGCATTTAATTTAGGAAATTTTTCAAAGTTGGGCTAAATCCTGTTTAAATCCAGTTAAATTAACTAAATTTAGTTTAAATCCAATTAAATTAGGCAAAATTTTATCAACAATATAAAGATTTTGTAAGCGTTTTTAGAAAAATCTTCTCCCTGATTCCTTCTGGATCGGCCGACTTTCTCTATTCCTGGTTTTTATATAAACTGTAAACAACAATATTTAATTAATATTAATTTTCAAAAGAATATATGCTGCTTAATTTTGGATTGAAAGTTTTTGTTTCAAATAAAAAAAATTAATCTTAATTTTAACATTATATTTTATGCAGAATTTAGATTATTTGGTAAAATTAAAATTAAATTTAAATAATGTATTAATTTAATGTAACTAAATAAATAAATTAAAATAAACATTTGTTTACAAATAAAATGGTCACATTTTAAGAAATAAATTTATTAATCTAAAATGTAAGCAATAACATTTTATTATTTTTTTATTTAATTAATTTAATGCCACTAAATTACTGTAAGAGCAATTTATCTGAAGGGTTTTATTCAAATTCCAAAAACTTTAACATTTTATTAAATATAAATTATTTAATTTTTTTAAATTATTAGATTTAATTTAAATATATTTATAAATTTTTATATATGCGTCGAAAAAACAAATAAATAAATTAAATGTTACACTTAATTATACAAATCCGATTTTGTATATACCTTTAATAAACATTTTACAGTTATTTTAGTTAAAAAATAAATTAAATAATTTTAAATTACGGTTTTTAAATAAATTAAAAATTAATATTTTAAGTATTTTTTAATATATATTGTTTTTTTTTCTATTATTATGTAAAAATTTAACATCAACAATATTCATAAGTAATAAACAACAAAATAATTTATTTATAAGTTAAAATTAATTTTAATATTTTTGCGTTTCATATATGCTTTATCTATATTGTTACATATATTAGTTCTATTGAAATTTTTAATTTACATTTAAAACATAAAAATCAACATATGTTTATAATTTAATATGTAAATCTGTATAAATATATTTGTTTTTTATTTAATTTATTTATATTATTTTTAATAAATTAAAAAAATGCATATTTATATATTTTATCTAAGCTTCTTATTTAGCTAACCTTCTATACAATATATTGTAATTTGTTATATTTTAACAGTTGTGACGGTCAACCAGATAAAATCTGTAAAAATAAAATTAAATAAATTGACAATTGTTTGCACATAAGTTTAAATGCCACACTGCATTGATTTAGCCATAACTTTGACTGTAATATAATTAATGCAAAAAATAACAATATTTATTTTTAAAAATAATTTTACCAGCTCGTAATATTTATATTTAATTATCTATTAATTGCCAGAATAAATATATTTCATCATCATAGTATTAACACTAAATTTTACAAATTTATAAACTTAAGGTAATGGACAATTTGAGTGAAGAGAAAACTGTCTAAATGTTAATATAAACAATTTTTAAAATTGCAATTTATCATCGACTTAAATATAGCAATGTTTCAAAAATAAATTTTGTGTTCGTATAAATCGTTATCAACAATATTTTTTAAATTTTATTATTTATTAAAATATATTTATTTATTTGACACTAAATGTCTACATTAATAAAATTTTCGTAATGTTGACGCTAATTCATTCGGCAAGTCGTCGTCTATTGTCATCATTTGAAAATAATTCTGTAAAACTATTAAATTATTATTATTTTTTAAATAAATAACTTCTCTAATAATGAGATAAAAATTATACCATAATAATTAAAATTCTCATATTCTTGATTAAAAAAATATAATTACATTTAATACAATTAATAAATATCATAAAAACAAATATTATAGTATTAATAAATTATCAATATAAATTATTATTATATTAAAAATAAATTAAAATAAATTAATATAAAATTATACAAAGGTTTACCAAAAAAATATTACTGCAAACAGTATTAAATAAAATATTTTTATTTAATTATAATTTTTTATTTACTGTATAGATTAAATATTTTCTTGAACAAATTATTAATTCATTTATAATTTCAATAACAAAAATTTTATTATCGATTCTCAAGGCAGTTTAATCAATTAAAATAAATTTAATTATATAAAAACATCTCTTGACGATCAAAATAATTTCTTATATTATGCTCAATAATGCGAGATTTTGCAAAAGTTTTTACTAAATTTTTTTTCATTTAATATTTAAAAAATTAAATTGTTTATTAAAACAAGTCTAAACATAAGATTTATTTAATTTTGATTTAAAACTTAATGAATTTGTTACAATTATATATAATTTATTAATAATTTATTTAAAATAACAATTTATAGTCTATTAACAAAAACTGTAATTTTATTAAATAGCTGTAGAAATTATACAGTTTAATATTTAAAAAATAGCTTAAAATTAAAAATTAAATAAAAATTTTATCTATAATTTAAAATTTTAAATCTTAAAAAATTATTGTAAGATTAATTTTAATTGTAAAACCAATAGCAAAATTAGCTAAATTATTTATCAAGTCTAAGCTCATCGACAATTGTACAATTATTATCATGATCATATCTATTACCGAACAGTTCATAGGCAATTTTTAAATTTTTTTCCAGACTTAGTCTTTAAAAATTAGTCTACGGCTTGAATAGAATCTGGTTGGGCCAGATTTCCGATTTTGTTTTTAAATATGCAAACAATACAAAGAATAATTAAATTTATTTTAAAAATTCATTTGTAATCTTTAAATACCTCTTACAATGAGTTGTCTTTACTTGTTCTCAGCTATAAAAAACATGATTACTGTTTTTGAACATTTAAAGGTTCTAAGAACTAAAAATATTAATCTTAGCCGCAACTGGGGGCGTAAGAGAGATTTTTGGTTTTAGTGTTTATACATTATAATTTATAATATAAGATCTCTTTATAAATCATATTTAAAGTGTTTACCATTTGACTAAATTACTAATATTTTAATTTCTTTTAAGGTAAAATTATGTTTTTAGGTATTTAAAATAAGTTTTATTGTACCACTTAACTATAAAAACCCAAATTTTATTTTTATTAATATTAAATTTACAGCCAAAAAGCCCCCTACCTCACCATGTTGCGGCTTAAACTAATATATTTATTTTCTAATTGCTTTAATTGTTTCAAAAACAGCAATGATTTTTTTTAAAGCCGTGAACAAGTAAAGGCCACTCATAGTTAGCTCTAACTCACTTGTGAGTTGAAACTTTTTACAATAAAAAAATTGAAATATTTATTTTTAATATTAATTTATTATCTGTTTGGACACAAATTTCGTATGTTATTAATTTTTATATAATTTGAATATATTATAATCTGTCTTAGCACTTTAATTTGTTTTTTTGCATGGTTGGAATTTTTGTTATTATTATAATTATTTTTAGATATAACGAATACAGTATTTTAAAATAAGTTAATTTTTTTAAGTTTTTCATTTCACAAAATAAATTAGCTATATGCATCGACCAGCCTGCTTCGTTGTAATTATATTGTTTTTAATGTTTATTTAATGTCTTTCTTCATAATTAATTTAAAATGAGATGCAGCTTAAGATAATTAATTTTAAATTAATGTTAAAAATAATTGCTAGTTTTTTTACTCCTTAACTAATAAGGAAAAATATAATTTTGCAAGAACATAAAAAATTATTTATATATTTACTATTTTGCTTAATTTAAAATATTACTAACATATATTGTTTTTTAATATAATATATTAATATTTATAAAATATATTTTATTAATTATATAACAAAATAATACAAAATCAAACCTTAGACAATTTAATATCTGGGCAATGTAATAGATATAGTGAAATTAAGTTTAAAATAATGTTAATTTTTATAACATAATTTATGTTTATTTAATTATATAAATTAAAGTTCTAAAAAATATTTTATTTTATAAATAAATAGATTTAATTTTTAATTATTTAATATAAATTTATTTTAGTTTTTATTTTTTAAATATTTTTAATATAATTATTTGCTACAAACTTGGGAATTTATTTTGCATTTAACCAATTAATTAAAAAAATAAATTTTCCAATAAATTAACATCAGATAAAAATTAATAATTGTATTGATTTTATTATCTAATAATTAAATTGCTTGATTTTGGATTTTACCATTAGTTATTTTATCGTTTCACAACAATTATATTATTAAAATTTTTTTGACCTTGAAATAAGACATTTTTTACCAGATATTATATTTTGGATTGTTTTTAAGTATTTTCCTTTAGTTGTTATTCTTGTATGTTTGAATAAAATATAATCAAGCAAATAATATTCAAAATAGCACTATTTAATTTTTGTGCTAAATTTTGGTAAGTTAAAAAATTAATCAATAATTATATTTTGTAAAAATAAAATTAATAGTTATATTAATTTTTAATTAAATAAATAATTATGCTAAAATTAATTATTCAGAATTATTAATTGTTTTAAAAATGTAATTCAATAATTATATGAAAGTATTAATTTTGTTTGTTCAAATTTTAAATATACTGATTTTGGTTTTGTACCATGGTTTATATTAAAGCAACAAAGTAATAAATTTTATTAATTTTTTTATTTTAAATATAAATTAAAATTAATTTTTTAAACCAACTCGGTTTTGTGTTCTAACTTAAAATATTTTGTTAATTTCCATGTTTAGTAAAATTAATTTTTACTTTTAAATAGCCTATCATAAAGTTTATTATTCATGGTTGTAAAAACCATTTAAAATTTTATATTATTACAAATAAAGTTTTTATTTTTAAATACAGTTTTTACTATTTAAACATAAATATATTTTAATGGTATTTAAAAAAATTTTATTTTTATTTTATTATAATTTTGTTATTCTATTATTTTAAGATTAAAAGCTGAAATATAATAATTAATTTACTAAAACCTGGAATTATATTAAAAATATATTTTTTAAAAGTATTTTTAACGTGTAAATTAATATAAATATAATATAGAAAATTATATATATAGTATTATACTGCATAGTTATAAAAAGCCTGTTATAACCTTATGTTAACAACTTTGAAGTAAAAATAAATATAATTAATTTTTGTTTTTATTATAAGCATTTTATTTCACGCTTCTTATTGCTTATTGCAAAAATCACTTTAAAGTTATACATTTAATTAATAATATATATTTTTAAAACAATATAAAATTATAAAATTAAACAGAGCGTATATAGGAACATATTATTTTTATAGCAAATTTTAAATATTATCTATCTTGTTTTCAGTAAATTAATAAACTTATACAAATTTAAAAAACATTAACTATATTAACTAAATCTTGTTTTAAAGATGTATTTATTCATATATTTAATGAGTTTTTAAATTTTGTGCAATTAATATTAACATTTGATAACAATTTTAAACTTTTATAAAATTATATCGGTTTATAAAAACATGCTTGTATAAATATTATAAAACAATATTTTAATATTTTTTATAATTAAATTAAATTAAAAAATTTATATATTAATTTTAAAATTTTAATATTTTATTTAATAGTAATTAATTTATAATATTAATCAAAATACAATGTTTTTAAAAGTTAGATTTAAAGTTAGGCAATAATTACAAAAAAATATTCCATTTCATTTTATGATTGATATGTTTTAAAAAATTATATATGTTAAATAAAATGATAAAACTTCCTCAAATTTGACAATAATTTACTATTTTTTTTTGTACTATCAAATTAAAAATATATTTTGTATATAATAATTTTAATGTAAATTTATCAGATAAATTATAAAAACAATAGAAATAAACACGCAAACCATAAATAAATATTTAAATTAAAAATATTATTGAAAACATATTATTCTGGCACTTTCCTGTAACCTTTATAAAACGTCTTCTCTAATAGCACTTTCTAGACAACCTTCAGCTACTCTTTAGACACTTTTTAACTTAATAAAACAATGTTTTAAATCCTTTCCCTAATTCCCCTCCCTTAAGATCGGCCGACTTTTTCAATCTTTAGCCAATAATTTAAATGTAATAATTAGACCTTTTAAAAACTGACGTAACATTTTATACAGACGTTGTTTGTAATCTTACAAATTGCTTTTGACTACGTGTTTGAAACTATTATTTTATTCAATACAGTTATGTCTTATAAATAGTAATAAAAGGTTTATATATTTATTAATTTAGTAAAGTTAAGTTAAAGTTTTAATTGAGACATATTTTACAGTTTATGAAATGTTTATTGACATAAAGCTATTTATTAAACAAACGAAAACTGTGTATCTGCACAGTTCTAATGCTGACCGAATAAGACACTGCAGTTATTCCTTTTATGCATATTAATATAAATTTATAAATTTAAAAATAGTAATCTAATTTTTGAATTAGTTTATTGCACTACTGTTTTATATAGCCCAGTTCTTACACCTAGTACAATTTTTAATTAAAATTTAGAGCGCAAAATCTAAACATTTAACAGGTCTAGTAATAAGCATTATTAAACCAAAAACAAATATCTAATATAGATTAAACAAAAATAAATTAATTACTACATTTTAAATAGATTAAAGTGTAAGAAACATTTATCAATTTTAAATTGATGTTAAATTATTTAACTTAATTTTAATTTTTTTAAATTATATAAATAAAATTTATATTAAATGTATTACAGTAAACTATAAACAAAATACAATATCTTTTGTTATTTTAATATAAATTTATTTTAGTTTAAAAAATATTTATATAACAGTAATTAATTCAATGACAAGAAATAAGGTTCATAATAAAAAATAATTGTTAATATAGCAAATTGTTTATAAGTACATTTTTATTTTAATTTGCATAAATAATCTGAAATTACACAATATCTGCAAAACTAAATCATAAATTAATTTTAATAATAAATAAACATTATGTTTACAGTATTTGATTATAGCGTTTATTATATATTTATTATATTTTATATAACTATTACATATTATCGATTTAATTTATTATATAATTTAATTAATTATTTAAATTTAAATTGCGGCAATAAAAAAATTAATTATTAAAAAATAACTAATAATAAATCAACTAAAAATTAATAGTTTATGTTTTTATCAATAATTTTTATTATTTATTATTATTATCATATTTGAGTTAGCATCTTAATTTATAACTTGATATGGTTGTAATGTTCTCACATTTTAATATGTTAGTCAATGTTTCCGTATTTATAAAATTCTAAATTTTTTTAACTGTAATTATAAACAAATTATGCGAATTTTTATTAATCTATTAAAAAGTTGACCAGATTGGCCTAGTAAAAACCGGTCCTAATTAAGTTGTAATATAAAATTAGAAAAAATGTTAAGAAAGTATAATTTAAAATCAAAAATATTTAACTTTTGTTGAATTTATTTTACAAATAAAAGCATTTCTGATAATTTAGATAATTTTTTTAAAACTGTATTTTTAGCTTAATATTTATATATAACTACCAAAACAAAGAAATATTTAAAAAGTTAAATTGTCAAATAAAATTTTAAATAATAAACTTTTTACTATAATATATTTCAAAACTGGAATTTAACTAAAAATAAAGCATTACCGCTTGGCTACATCGATATTTTAAAATTTGCTCAATTATTTTAACATTAATTAAATTATATACAAATATAAATTATATAAACGCATTTAATAGCCGCCAAAAACATATATTGTTAATTTTTAATAGTGTATTTAATGTTGAAGGTTGTTTTAGTTCAGTGGAAAATAAAATCCGAGTTCCTTTTTTATTTGTTTAATATAAAATATATTATCCAGTTAAATGTTAATAAATAAATATATATATATAATGTATAATATTAATATTATTTATTATTGAGCAGTAAATTTAACATTAATTTAATTTTTAAACTTTTATATAAATTATATAAATTTATAGCTTAAAAATATCACTGAAGAATTAATATAATTCTTAATTTATTTATTTATTTAAAAAAATATATAATTATTTTATTTTAAATAAAATATACAATTTTTTAATTTTAATATTGATTTAATTTAAAAATTTTTACCTTCGCGTTAAAAATATATTTTGTATATAATAAATTTTCATAAAAACAATAGAAATATAAAGTTTATTTAAAATTTTAATATTAAACAAGACTGAACAGTATTAAAATGTATTAAAAACATTACTTTGGCACATTCCTGGAACCTGTATGCACAGGTTTTTTTAATACGCACTCTCGAGACAACCTTCAATTGCACAATACAATATTTTTTATGTTTAAAAAAAATTTAAATAATCATTATTATTTTTAAAAACATTTTTAAGTGACAAATTAATTTTTTATATTATGTCTGCCAATAAGGGTTTTTACTAGTTAAAAAATTTTTTTGCAAATACAAAAATAGATTCCTGTAATTATATTGTAATTATAGTTAGCTTGACAAATATTTAAATGTTAATAAAAACATTTTTACTCTGAATAAATATTTAAATAAAATATATTTTTATAATTAAACAGAAATAAAGTGATGGAAACTTTTTTTCATTTTAAACTATTGTCAATTTTTACATAATTTTTATTTTAATTATTTAATAAAAAATATAACTTAAGCTAAAAAAATTCCCATTAGTTTATAATTAGAACTTGTTTTATTGCCTGCACCTTAAACATGACAGTACATTTTTTAGTAAATTTTTAATTTAAATATTATTTGAATCTAAACTAAATAATAACCGTAACTAAAATTAATAAATCATAACCAGGTTTTAGGAATCATTAAATATTATGTTTACAGTATTTGAATATAATATTTATTATAAAATATTTTTTTATTGTTATTTATTATTATTTTATTGTTATTTATTATTATTTTATTACTGTTTATTATTATATATTTTACTATATAGATATTAATTATTTTTAAATTGATTTATTATATATAGGGACCTCCAAACGTCCAAAAAAATAATATGCGCGGCAAAAGTTGGGAGTATCTCGAATAATAAAAATTACGTTAAAAATTTATTAATCTTGAATACAATTATAAAGATTAAACATAGTTTCAAATTTAGTTAAATACAATGCAAAATACAAATTTATTATAATAAATAAATAAATATTTGACAACATGTTTTAAATCGCAATTAAAATCCAAATTAAAAGTATTTATACTTTCAGTCACTTTAGACAAAACAATATTATTTTCACTCAAAAAGAACTTTAATTAAATATTTTTAAATTGCAATTAAAATTCAATTAAAAAATTATTTTACTTTCAGTCACTTTAGACAAAACAATATTATTTTTACTGAATATAGATTTGAATAAAAGTTTTAAAATTGCAATTAAAATTCAAGTTCAAATCAAAAGTATTATACTTTCAATCACTTTAGGCAAAACATTACTTAAAATAAAAGTATTAATAATTTAC
>JAQFXP010002538.1:0-14832 GCA_034693685.1 Belba bartosi | reverse complement strand
TAGCAATCGATACCTAATTTGATTCTCCTCTGTTTGAAAGTCTTGGCGAACTGTTCCAACTCTTCCAAGTCAGTCATCTCTTCGGGGTTGGGTTCGGTAGGCCGGGTGGCGACGGCTTTGAGCGTCGGGTGCGTAATAGCGAGTGAAGAGCTGTTAGTGTTAGTCGTATTATTAGTGTTGGTGTTATTGGAGTTATTACTGTTAGCGATGGCATTGTTTGTACTAATTTTGTTTTGTGAATGGATTGGATGTGTTTGTTGTGCCACTACTTGTTGGTGTTGTTGGCTATGGTGATTGTGCTGTGACTGCGAATGGTTTGTCTGGTGCTGTTGAGCACCGGTCGACGGTTGCGACTGTTGTTGCTGTTGTTGTGTCTGGTGTTGAGTCGCGTGTATTGAAGGCTGAGGTTGTGTCGACTGATTCGATGCATTCAATTGGTGTGACTGTGAGTTCACGTTTTGCAATACTTGTGATTCTTGTAATTGTTGCAACTGCTGGGCCGCGGCCGCCATCGACGGCAGCACTCCCTGACCCGTCGCCAGATTATGCAGACTTTGTTGGAACAGCCCCTGATGTAGTAAACCCTATATCAGTTCAAGACATTAGACATTAGTGTTCGGTTCGAAACACAAGTCGTTTATATCATTTAAAACTCATTTTATTTCGCAATTTATTTATAATAAGTCTAACTATAGATACCGTATATCAATCACTTCGACATTGAATACAACTGTATATAAAAAATAACAAATTTATAGTTTGTATCGCAATCTTTGCTCATACTGTACACAACAGCTCTCTATTAATTAACAAAAAGTTTTTAATTATCTGATAAAATAGTTAACTATTTAATAATTATCAAAAATTAGAATTATTGTCAAATAATTACTATTCCGGACACGATATCTGAGCTTTTGTGAGAAATTCTAAATTGTCTCAAAATAATTTTAAAGCGTTTTAATATGTTTGGATACGATATTTAATTGTTTTTTACTTTTTAATTGCTTAATAAAAATAGGTATAATTTTTAGTTAAATTACTTGATTTTGCAAAAGTAGCTGTGCCTGTAGTTGTTGCAAGTTGGCCGGCAACTGTCCCATTTGACCCAACTGGCCCATCTGACCCATTTGGTTCTGCTGTAGGAACAGCAATGGCTGTATATTTTGCAGATTCTGCTGCTGTTGTTGCAATTGTTGTTGGATTTGTTGTAGATCCGAATTTTGTGGCGTCAGACCCGCCAGTGTGTTGCTCACCGGTAGCTAACAATTGATTAGACAATAAGACTTGGGTTAAATCTGTAACTTAAACCTTAAATAATAATCGAAAAGATTTGTTACAAAATATTTTTAACAATTACATCATTTTTCTTAACAAACTATTAAAAACTTTTTAATTTTCACTAAAACCCAAGTTCGGGATCGGGTCGGTTTGTTGAGATGTTTCGGATATTTGTAAATAAATTATAGAAAATATGTTTAGGAATAGGTGTAAAGAATTAGCATGGCAGCATAAGAGTTAAGCACACATTTCTTTTCTAAACTGAAGTTCATTTTATAAATAAATTTTATTTTTATATTTCTGGTTTAAAAACCGCAAATAGAGTTACTCTTAATATTTACAAGAAAAATTTTAATTGTAAAACAAAATAATTATTTTTAACTTGATTAATTTTAAGACAATATCAAATTGTGTGCATACCTTTGTAGCTTGTTGTAATTGCTGGGCCAGCCCTGCCTGCAGTAACATTTGCTGTTGTCCAGCCTGTGCCATAAGCTTTGGAATAGGAAATAATTGTTTTTAAAATATTGTATTTTTTAATTAAAAATTTTATGAATACCTGAGTCAGCAATTGATTGACGGATATGCCATTGGCAGCGGCGGCAGTGGCCAGAGCCGCGGCCGCCGTTGCAAATGTGGTCGGAGATAATTGAGGCCCCGATTGCTGTCCTGTAGTGCCATTCCCACTGCCATTGCGGTCACTTGAGTTGAATTTATTTGGATTGCGATTCGAAGACAACTTCGAGATTGCACTTCCGTTCGGAGTAATTAAGTTCTTCTCCAAACGATTGATATTATTATTGAAAGCATTGTTATTATGAGCTATGCTTACGCTTACAGTCGCGTCAATCGGCTCGTCATCCATGGCCTGAAGACACAGACAATGCAAAGACAAAGACAATCAGTAATTGATTCGTTAATATATAGAAATAATTGAAATTTCAAATATATTCGAATAAATTAATAATTAAAATGAGTTAATAGTTACCAAATTCAGTGCTTTATCCGAATCGAGACTGTTATCATCGTCCTGACCCAAATCACCCGAATCTGCGCTCGACCTACTGTCCTGCGTGTCCGAGAGGTCACCATTCATTCCTGGGTCTGCAACACAACGTAATAACAGCTTGTTAATTTTGAAAAATATAACTTACTACATAACTAATTTAGAATTGAACAATACTTTAATGCAAAACTTTGAAACTAATAATTTATATGAAAAGTGTAACTAATTATTGCAATTATTATTATTTATAAATAATATTGATAACTAATAATTATTTAAATAATTAATTCAATAACTGCAATAACATGCGGGATTTTGCTAAATATAATTTATTAATTTAGTTTCAAAAGTGTTTTCAATTCAGACTAAATTATTTTGTATTTAATTTACATAAAATAAATATTTTTATAATTTTGATATCCATCGATAGTGGCATTAAATATCTCATATTATGCAAACTTTTCAATACCGCTCAGGTGTGAGAGCTGTGGGAATACAAACGCTTCGTTTGAATTGAATTTTTTGTAATGAATTAAATAATTTTTGCGAAATTTTAATTTAATTTTCAATTTAAATTCAATGATAATTAATCTTAATATAAATATTAATAATTTTTGAATATTTATTAGCATTATATTACATTAGATTAGATAGCACCAGTATGTTGTGCGCAATTAACCAGGCAAGTTCGCTGAACCGCATGAAAAATTGTCTAGATAACTCTTTCAACATTTTGGTTTAATAATTAACTTTTAATTATTAGTTTTTTTCAATTCTCATATTGAAAATTGTTGATTAAAATTGGATAATAGATTGAAAAAACAAATTCGGAATTTAATTGAATTTTCCAAAGCGTGAGTCATGTATTGTGTCTGAGTTTTTCGATTTGATATCAGACTTGATATGAGGATCACTCCCTCACACAAAATGTGTGACTATTACTACCATTACTTAATTTTATTCTAAGTTTGACCGAAAAAAAAACTTTAATAACAAGAAAAACACAAATTGAATGAATCATTCGCTCAATTCTTCTCTCACTCTCTCGTCAGTTGTTATTCAATAGTTTTAAAATCCGTTTTTTTCTGCCGTTTGTTATTCACTTATTTTGGCGAAATTTTACCCAAACTTTTTTGCGATAAAATTAAAAAAAGTAGAGAAAAAACGGTATAGTTTTGTATATATTGTATATTCATTCATATATAGCGAGAACATGTGTGTTGAGAGACTGGGAGTGCGAACTGTGCGCGCATTTGATCCTCTTATGCAAATCGAGAGCACAATATACATAATGCGATGCATTTGCTTCCAATAGCACACATGTATTGCCTGTATGTCTAATAGTGTTTACATGTTTTCCATCTGAGTCTGTCTTCAGTTTGCATATAACGAAATGCATATCTGAATAAAGTGGTGTCTCTCTAACGCGCATAACATAAGACTATAAGTTCTTCACTTAAGTTATACACGACTTATATTATACGAGAGGAGAGACTCGAAGTAGTAGTCATTGATTTGAATTATTTGAATACAAAATGTTTTTACGCGAGAGTGAGACTCAAAAATAGATAGATATCTGAATAGAGAAAACAGATAAAAAAGTTTTGTTTTGTTTAAATAAAGTCAAATACATTATTCATTCGCTTATGTCTTCTGATCTATCGGTGCTATAAGTGCTGTTCGCCTCACAAGTCGGTTGAAAAGTATATTATGCAAACAAACTCTACATTTGAATGCTAACATTCCGTAATCTATAGCTAATATCAAGTTTAAATATACAGTAAAACTTCAATTTTAATATAAAATTTTTTATTTATAAGAATTCCTAATACTCCAGTCAAAAGTATATATGCTCTCCATCTCTCTATGAATTTTAAAATTTGAAAACATATTGAAAATTAATTTTATTTTTTATATTTTCATAACAGTATTGTACGAAATTGGTTGAAAAATTAGAGTACATTAAGAAAAGTAAATCTCATTTAATGGCCACACGTGTGATGCAACTGTATATATAGCCCTGAATTGTATTGAAAAAAGAGTATTAAATAATTTTAATGGCGAGAGAGGGAGAGAGAAGAAGAGAGAGAGAGGGAGAGGGAGAGAGAGAGAGAGAGAAAGAATGGATTTAGAAGAGGAACGAAACACAACGCAAGAACTAGCAATCAATTGTATGTAGAGTTGTGTTGAGTTTTCACTTTTTGTTCGGATATTTTCGTTATTTTAAAGTGGGATTTAGGCCTTAACTGTTTGGCTTTATTACGTTGAGTAGAGTTTTTGCAAAAGTTTGTTCGCCAAGAATGGGGAGAGGGATGAGAGGGGAGAGAGCGGGAGATCATGTTTGGGGCGACAGCATTAATGTGTGAGGAGAGAGGGGAGAGAGGGGGCAGAGGGAGAGAAGGAGAGAGGGGTTTATATATATATTGAAGGATTATGATGTATGTAAGTGTGTGACACATAACATATTGCTTTGATTGTGTTTTTATGACTGCAAAGTGTTACGCGAGAGTCACTTATTTGACTTTGAGGTTCAACCCAATTGTCACCAATTTTTTACTTTAAAAACTTCAAACATATAACCACTGATGGCATCTCTTAAACACTTTTTCCCTCTCTCTGTCAATTTGATGCCTTCATAATACCAAATGCAGTGAATATATGAACAAAATTTCAATTCAATTCAATTTTATTACTTATTTTTTCTATGTTTTAATATTTCATAATTGATATAATGATTGAACTTTTTTTTTAAGAGAAATTATTATTATTTATTGTTTTAATTCTTAATAATAATTGATTTGTTAATAACCAAAATCTAATAAATTGTTTTGAAAATCAATTTAATTTATTCACAATTGTTTAGTCATTTGATCACTGATTTAAAGTTAATTCAAAAATGGCTTTAAAGACAATAGTGGCCGAGGAGTGGTTGGAAGGAATGGTTGGCCTTTTATTCTGATTTCGGTTGTCTACGAGTGCTTAGTGTTGTCTAAAATGCTGTATCAGTTGAAGTGCTCTTCAGCAGTGATGCCAAGAGATTAATGATATCTCATCACTAAAGTAAAGAGCGTCAATGGCATAGATTGCGGCATTACTACCAGTGCTACACTGTCTGACTGACTGGAGTCGAAATGATATATTCAGACGACGCTTAACAATGAAGAACAATAGGCCGACTGAAAAAAGGAACAAAACCCGAATGAAAAAAGTGTTTGCTATGAGTTTAGAGTGAAATTTGCGTTTAGTTTGTGTGACAAACAACTGCTGTCAACGCAAACGCCACTCGACTATAGATTGTATGCAAAAATACAAATGCATAGCAAAAGTAACCGAACAATAATACCAGTGCTTGACTGCACTGATACATATGAATCCCAAACTACAGCTCAATATAATGATGACCACTGGGTCTGAGAAAACAGACAAACATTTATCACTAGAAATCAACTTTAACTCTGCATTGCCTATCATCAGAAGGAAAAAACAAATCTTTTCGCTATTCTCTTATATATTATTCCAACTTTGTGTCTCTGTCAGCGCTCTCTCGTTCCTCTCCCAGCTCTCTCCTAACCCTCTCTCATCTCAATGGTCTTTATGATGATAGTCTGGACCCAAATGCAAACGTATAGTTAGTTTGATTCGATGCATAAAATGGTAATGTTCTGTCGAAACACACAGAAGAGCGGCTCAAAGATCAGAGTGAGAGCCCAAAAGCCCGGCCAACCGGAAAAGAATAGTTGAGGCACTGATTCTAGGTTCCAGTCTCTCCTAAATAACTGTCCGCTGCTATCACTTTCTCATCTCATATTGTAATACATACACAAAAACGTATTGCCATTCGGTTTCGAATATGTTATGTAAAGATCACAGAAGCGAATGCATAACAAAAAATACATTTACTTTATTCCGATCATATTGCCTTGCTCCTAATAGACCATTGATTTTACAACCAATCACAATGCCATTTTCGATTCAAATTTAAATAACACAAGGCCAAATCAAAAATTAATTTGTTATTCTTATTAATATATTATTATTTATATGTATATATGGAGCAAACAAATATTAAACTTATATTGATTAAGAAATTAAATTGATACAAGTTGGAAAGTTATGCGGAATATGTAAATAACAATAAAAATAAAATATAAGGTTATGTAAAGCTATCTGTGCTCTCATTGATGATGAGTCTCTCTCCCATTTTACGCTACATTTATGGGCTAAAGACAGTTAGACTAAAGACTATTCGTAAGACTATTTGCTGTGGGAGTGAAGACATCGCTAAGCATTGAGTAGAGAGTAGATGGAAATGATTGCTATGGTATGGCATGAGTTGACGAGTGATGGCATCACAACATGAATGACGCAAAACAGAACAAATGAAGTCAACTCTTCATATTATATAATAGCCATACAAGAGGTCATAAAGATGTTCGGATCAGAACCTAGACATTATGCACTGGCATCACAACAATACCATTTGCAACAACTCTACATACTATGCACATACTGTACTGCACTGTACTCTACTGAACATTACTGGCATGTATTGGCATGTCTTCTACTCTTCGCATAAAACCTTATCAATAAAGTCATTGACATTCTTATGATTCTGTATTCGAATCGCTATTTAAGCTCTTCGTCACCGACTCTGACAGTACAGAAGAATTAGAAATAATGTTTGCAAAGGGTTGAGAGGGTTGAGAGGGTTGAGGGAATTAATTGATGATTAATTAAATTCAAACATTTCGTATAACTAAAGCCTAATATTTGTTTGATAGACGAGAAATGCCTGTTTGGAGTTAACAGTAAATGTTTCCAATTTTTGATTATCACAAAAATTAATATCATTTTAATCATTAATGAAAGGCTTAGACCAAATACAAAGATTTCAACTGTTTTTGCCAACCATTCACTCAATTGGTTTATAGTAAAGGAATTTTTGTCTTTTTTTATACAATTTATTGATTCTTTGGCTCAATTGGTTAAATACAAATACATTTCTCTCTAAACACCTATACATTGAGAGCAATCCAATTAGTATTGCGCTGAGGATTATGGCCTAAGATTACTATCACTACAACTGATCTAATGCTCACAAAACAGTTCTCTCACTCTCTGTCTCTATCTGTGTCTCTCGAAAGTCAAGATTTCAGATAAGTATTGTGAAATCAAATGAAATATAATATAAATTTATAACCTTTTTGTACTTTTTTTGTTTTTTCAATTACACCCAAATGTTTACTCCAACTGCCGTTCAATTTCAAACATTTGTTCAAAACTAATAAATTATTTATTAAATTAAATTCGAAACTCATTTAAAGTACAGATTTAATAAATCGTATCTTCACTTTAAAAGTGTTTTGAATATATTTGACTAAAGTTTTAACATTAGACTAACAAAAATAAATGTGTTTTTATCAATAAATCAATCGCCAAATTTTGTGAGCATTCAATCAGAAATATATTTTTTATACAGAATATTCAGGCAAACACTCGGGAAGAATGCGTGAATAAATATGTAATAAAGCATCAAATCAGACAATCTCCCAGTGCTTTAGATTTTTAGTACTTTCCAATTTCAGGCACTCAATGCCATTTATATGCAGCGAAATCTGTAAATTCCTTTGCATTTTGCAGACAAAATCCGTTTCTCATTCTCCGAACGCTTTTTGAAATCCATTTTTGTATTTTATTTTTTATTTTTACCGAATATATGGAATATAAATATTCACAGAATCGCTGCATAAATAGAAGTTAGAGATATAGAGGAGATTGAATGAAAAAATAGTAAAAATATATATTTAAGTAGTGTTGAGAATATTTACATGAAATAACGTATTGATATGTTATGTGTCTTCTTGTAGTGCAAGCGAACAAACAGTTAAACTCTAATCCAATACTTTGCGAATAGCATAAGAAAGGCATTGCATTTGAAATGTTATAGTTCCTCATATTTCTAAATATACAGTCTATTACAGATAATGGGGTAAAAATGTAGTCAAAAAAGTGATTTCATATGAATATGATATGGGATTTATGTATAGATTATATTGAGAGTTAAAGATATTTTACGATAAAGACGTCTTTCATATCTAATATCGTATTCCAATCGCTTATATAGTGTTTGATACTCTGTATATACAGTTTGAGTATATCTCAAGTATTTATCTCATCACTCATTCAAATGAATCCGTATTTTTATAGTCGAATATTTGAATGCGTTTAGTAGTACTCGAGAGTTAAGATCTTTCGCAAATCCACATTCGGGTTGCGATTCACTTTCGCTATAAAATAATGCAAAGCAAACAATCGGAACAGAGATCGGACTCAGAGCTAAGGTTACGTAGAGTCATACACTCAAGTTGTTAGGAGGAGTGGAAGGGAGGCATACAATGCAACAAAAAGATAGAAATGTTTGGAAAAATAGCCAAAATTTAAACATCGAGTGAGAGCTCAACGAAATATAAAGTAAAATATATACAAAACGTATACAAACAGAGAATGCATTTCACTGTACATAAGGAATGCAAAGCAAGCGACGACTATCACTACTATTCTCTGACTACTGGTGCTCTTCAGCGTAAGCTTACATAAATAGAGATACATTAGGACTAAAAACAGTCGACTCTATCCTAGTTTACCGAATGATAGAAAACAAAACTACATTTTGCCCATATATTCCGAACTGATATTTGATTTTTCACTTTTGTGTATTTTGCCTAAAATTGATTTTTTCATTTTTAAATATTCGATGTAAATACTATTTGTTTAAATTTAACTAAACAAAAGTTCGACTCGTATTTGAATAACAAATAAATATTCTGTCGTACTGAAATATTGTAATATTTGTATAGTTTGTATAAAAAATTTTATTTTATGTTTTGTTGTGCAAAACGAGAAATGTTTAAACAAAGGAATAAGTGATTGTAAAAGCAAAAGACAAAGAGAGCAAATGGATGCGATGTTCAGCTCTATTCTACAATCAACTATAGAAAAGGTATATCCAATGCATTACTATTCTAAAGGATTTAAAACATTTTTGTTAGTATTAAGCGCCAAATGGACACCACATACGGTTATATCCATATATACAAAACGAGTGTATAGTGGAGAGTAAGAGAGTAAGAGAGGAAAGGGCATAGAGTTAGAGCAAAAAGAACATAACAAAAAAATAAGATAAAGCAGCTTTCACTCGAAATTTTAATCCAATGATGACTGGGTTTTATCCAAAACATTAGACTTCAGAAGAGCTCTTCAGCGAAAGAGCATATTTGTAATAATGTATTGCAAATAAATATGTATTCTTTAGATATTCTTTTTCTCTTCTTCTCTATTCTGCGTATTATTCTAAGTCCATAGAAGTGGACATTATTTCTGATGTTTTTCTCATATGAAATGCACTTCAAATAAAAATAGAAAAGATAAATGTTTTTCGTTCAAAACTGATTCGAAGAATATATTCATTTATATAAATATATATTTATATACAGTATAAGAATATTGTGATCCAGAAGTAAGTATATATTCACAATATATGCACAATTGACTGGACATAAGTATTACACAAATCAATTCAAATCTATATATAAACAAATGATTTCGCTTTCCAAACAAATCAATTATATGAATATAAATGACAACTATTTTATATATTAATTGTAACAAATCTTTCCGTCAATAAGCAATTTATTTTCAAAGTTAAAAGTTGACATGTTTATTTTAAATATTCAAATATTACTCTATACTAAAGATTTTCCAAACAATAATGTAAGCATGCAAGAAAAGCTCGAAAAATTTAATTAATATGCTTAATGTTAAAAAAATAAATTTTGTTTTGTTTTGTTAGCAGTTTTCCCCCAAAAAGATGTTTTTGCAAAGTGAGCCAAAACAGTAATATAAAATACACGCGCCGTATGTGAACTACTGACCAATATTCTGGTAATGAATGAGGGAATCGCGGAAAGCCTCTGCTTTCCTAACTTTCCTCACCAGACATGTGGCAGACTTGCTGTGCCGTAATATATAAAAAAAGAATCGCAAAACTATCTAAACTTGATATAAACCGAGCAATGCGTTTAGCAAACCGAGCCTGTTTGATTAACTAAAAGTAATTAATACTGCATATTTTTATTTATTTATGTTTATTACTTAATTTATTTCAATAATTATATCTAATGTTCATAAGGTCTGTACAAATCGTAATTTAGAGAATATTGAATACAATTTCTGAAATAAAATTCTGAATTAGAATGAATATATATATACACTTATATATATATATATATATATTTGTGTCGACTCAAAGTGATTAGGAGAACGGGAAGAGAGAGACCGAATAAAGCGAGCAATTCGTGCGTCTGATAGACTGAATGGGATGTATGTCTCGATGTATGCAATGAACGCATTAAAGCTCCCGAACACTCCAACATTCAATACTCCCGACACTGTTTGCCTGTTTTGAATAAAACGGACTTTAGCTCAGGGCTAATGACCCCAACGATAAGTCCCCTCCAGAACACTAACTGCCGAAACACTGGTTAATAGAAAATTTTTGAATTCTATTTTTAAAATAATAAAAATAATAAAATTCAATTTCACTATTGGTTACGACTTGACTACTATTTTAAATTTTACTGAAAATTTTGGCTAAAATCTTGAAATAAATGTTTGAATTTTATATTTTTAATACATTGATCAAATTATAAATAAAATAAAGTATATTTTTTATTCCACTATAAAATTAGACTATTATTAACTGAATTTTTTCTCCAATATGTGAAATATATAAATTCAAAATCGTATATCAAATGGAAATTTCTGTTTAACACTACATCTTATACCGAATGGTGAAAAATCGCTAACAATTCTCTTATTTCAATTGTTACATATATATGGAATTGGTTTGAATTAAAACCATAAATCAATTTAAGCTGTTTTGTTGTGTGAAGTCAATCAAATTAAAGAGCTTTTGAAGCTTTGAATTTGATTCTTAGATTCGAAATAAGAATAATCTGACTCTAACTGACTATAACTGCAAAGATTTCTCATATATTATATTATAAAGACTTATTTCAAAATTCAATTTCCAAAACTGGATACAAAAATTCATTCTATGCTATAATATAACTTATGATAGTTTGGAAAACTCAGAATATTCTATACGTTTGCTAACATGACAGTTTTATGATAAATTATGAAATATTCTGATTAAAAATTTTTATTTCAAATTTGATTTCATTTAAAAAATATTTTGGATAAAAATTATATTTATAGCAATCGCTATTATGTTCTACAGTATAATTAGTTTAGTTTAGCATATAATATAAACTGTTCTTGGTCAATTAAATTTTATATTTAAGTAATAAATTTTAGAATTGTACTAATTTGTTTTAAAAACCCGCTTTAAATATACTTTGCTAAAATTAAAAATAATAAAAAACATCTTATAATTATTTCAAAAATGTATTTAATAACTTATTGCTAAATATTGTAATCAATTTTGTCAATAACTATAACAAAAACACGCAAAAACATTTGATTAGACTTCAATCTTGGTTATCTTTTGCATGAGCTTCTTATTTCAATTCAAAATTTTTTATTCTTTTCTTTACTTCTTTAGGAATACATTGAAATATTAAAAGCATTTTTGCAAAGAGTGAGCAAAAGAGTGAAAGTCATTTTTGGTTGAATATCACGTAATATTTTTATTGCTCTGATTTTAATATTACACAAACATTATAGTGACCGGTAATAAAAAAAAAGAGCTACACTTTCTTTAGAGCCCAAAAGGTATGGCAATATTAATATTCAATTCGGCGTAAATATGAATGTTAGACGAGATGTAAAGGCAGACCAAACAGTAGCAGAGAATAGGAATAAAAAAGTTTTTATTTATTTTTTTAAAGTTATACACATTGTATGCATCAACGAATTGTAGAATATATAAAGAGAAAAGTATTGGTTGTAATAAAAAAAATTTTATATATAAGGAATACATACATAAAATGCACGCAAAGATGGAAATTCATTTTCAATAACATTTACCTTTAAATAAAGTAACAATATTTGGATGCGTTGTATGTGTGCCAGAGATTGGATTGGATTGTATAGCTCAAGCGTCTGACTCAGGGGGAGGAGAGCTGGCTTAGTTTTTTTATTTGAAAAAATATAGCAACATTTTTCAAACTAAAATCAAACAATTTTTTTTGATAATAAGATTTTAAAAATTAATTATAAAAACAAATTCTAAAAACATACAATAACCATGATGCTTTGTTTAAAAGATACATTACTTTGAAACTTGGGGGTATTTTGTTTATATAAATTTGCCTGGCTATTGTAGACTGAACTGAGGGGTAGACAGACTAAGAGGACAGAAAAGAGAATGGAATTGAATGGAAGCAAAAATATATTGCATGCGATTTAACTTTTAAAGTGAAAAGAGAGCGGAGAGAGAATGTAGTGCGAGAGGAGTGGGAGAGAGACAGAAACAGAGAGGCCGAGAGAGAGCAGAGATTGTGAGCCAAATAGCAAAATAGATGTACTTTTGCTCATGAATTGGTTTTTGTATTAGACTTCACGCTGTTCTGACAAACGGACAGTTAGTTTTGTTAACGTATAATATGCAAAGATATGGAGATCGAGATTGAAGTGAAATGTGTGAAAATGCCCGCATCTCTCAACGGGAATATCAGTTAAATTCCAGCGCAAACTACTCTCGAAAATGATGGAAATTTTTTACTATATTTCCTCCACATCTCTGCCCAACACTATTCCAACTTATTTACATTTACAGGCATTACAGCTGAAGAAAGAAGTCTAATATTGATATTAAAAGCCAGAAAAATAATATATAAGTAAAGTCAGTGAAAATTTTGTTCGGATGAGAGAAACCCGAATAAATATTATTCTGAATTTGTTAAAACTATTTCTCTCTCCGTATATGTAATACAGTTTTCATTTTCTATACAATTCTAAGTATTTAATCATTAATATAATAATCAAAATGTGATTCAAATAAAACAAAATAAAATTTTTATAAAAACTAAAATTATTATTTCTAACCATTGAATTAAAATATAATTAAAATGATTGAAAAAACTGAAAAATACAATAAAAATTCAATTATCAAACATACAATAACTTATTTGTCGTCGAAATCTTAACTTTTTCGGTTTTGAGTGAGTAATTACTTTTGAGAAACCGAAACCAAAGCCCAATATACTATAAAAATCATTAATCATTTGTACGATAAGACAGGGCTTAAAAAATCAGTGAATGAATATGTTATATCATAAGCCATAGTATTTATGTATACAGGAGTAGTGGCAGTGGCACTGGTATTGGCAATAATGCAAATGTAATATATTATCATTGAATATGAGAAATGTATGGAACAAAACATATTATATATTAGATTTAGTGATGCGCCGAATAAATAATGATTTTCTATGTAGTCTAACAACAGTTAAATTGATTTTAGGAAAGGAAGCCATTTAGTCAAACCAATGCATATATGAATGCATAAAACCAATGCATTTGTGGTATTATATACATTATATGGAATGTATTCAATATTTATTTGAATTGATTGAAACATAATAAGAATTATTTGCTTCAGTAACAAAAATTTTATACAGAAATTCGCATTGTTTTTGCATATCTTCAATACATAGTATGTCTCACAGTCTGCCAATCCTCTAATCTTCTGTCTATTCCTTATATTTTAATCTTAATGCTAATCAAGAGATTGATATACAAGTCATTTATAAAACAAGAAATTATTCCTCAAATACTTCTAAACTATTCATAAAACTTTATAAAGAGCTTAGAATAACTTCAAACTAATAATAATAATATGAGAAAAAAGTTTTTCGTATTAGAGTTAACGACAAGAAAAAAAATTGTTCAAAAAATCTATTGCCATCACTAGCCAAGAGATCTATCTAATGGATGGGCTATTTCTCAGTAAATTTAATAAATATATAAATATGAAAGACCTGTTCCACTAAAAATAGTATAATATGGGTCGTACAGCACAGCACAAGGCATTTGGAATGGACTTCACACACATGCAAAACATTTTTGATGACATATATCAGAGCCTAGAGTGTAGAGCCGTTTTGACGCAATATTCGCATAATTCGTATTCACATTCCTTTCACATGCAGAACATGTCATTCAAGGGAACATCTCATGACAACAACATCAATAGTGTGATGTGTTTGTGTGTGTGGCTCTCCTCTCCTCTCTCTCCCTCCCTCATACACACACACTCTCTATTCTGCATTGCCCTCAATAGTGATGCACTATTACTGGCCATCTATTCGCTTGTTATAACCCAAACTGTAGAGTGTTTTTCAGTAGAGCCCAAAAGATGCAAAATGCATATGAGATGAAAGACATTGCTTAGAATTTTCGTATCCAATAGGAGAGGGACGAGAAGGAAGAGAGGAGAGGAGAGGAGAGGAGAGAGAGAGAGAGAGAGAGAGAGAGAGAGAGAGAGAAGAACTGAGTCGCTCGCTCTCACTATTCCGATATTGCCT
>JAQFXP010002537.1:0-14834 GCA_034693685.1 Belba bartosi | reverse complement strand
GAGAGAGAGAGAGAGAGAGAGAGAGAGACCAGGGGTGGAAAAGTATGTACGGTAATAATAAGCAATAAATGCAAACATTTTTTACACCAAATAAATTAGTTGTTGTGTTCGCTTCATCTAAACACAGCATGAGTTGACATATAGCAGAAACACCTCAGACTTGGCTCTGGTATCTGAGTTAGGATTTTGTCGACTCTCCCAAAAAATATCAAATCGATCAGAAAAAGCGCTGATATATCGGTAATGACAATCACGACAAAGACGAACGACTTTTTTGATAGTTTCGAGCCTTAGTGTTGACTCGACTTGCGATCAAAAGAAAGATTATATCAATTTATTTTGTGCTTCACTTCTCTTCTCTATACTATAGCCACCCGAACACCCGAAGAGGGTTCGATACAAATGTCCTCTTTTTGGCAAATATTTCTCACAATATATATTTTTACTTTAACTTAAGACATGACGATAGTTAATCTTGGCAAAAATTAACATATAAATGTCATTAAAAAAATCATACTTATAGTTTGTAATAAATTAAAAGTTAATTTAACTAAATTGATTAAAGCAAAATTTAATTAATTTAAAAAGATTTTATATAAATTAAACTCAAATTATTTTAATTGTAGTTAACAATTGAGGTAAACCGTAATTAATTGACTGCTCAGTAAATGCAAACAAAAAACAATTAGAATTGTAATAAATAAAAATCAAATTTATTTATTTGGGTTTTAAACAATTATAACAATTTATAAAATTACTATATTATTGTAAAATAAATTTAAACATAATGAATTAACTATGAAGTGAATAAATTTGAAATTTTGTTTTAGAAATCTTTAAAAATATAACTATTTATATAAATTAAAGTTTTTCCTAATTCTTGTTTTCGAAACTATATTGAGAAATAAAAAAGTTTTCGAAACCAATAAATGTTAGAATAAAATACAATCAAAAAGAGTTAAACTGTTAACTTAAAAATAGATTACAAAGTCATTCGTTTCAATTCAAATCCAATTTTCAACAGAAAAATAGTTTTTTGCCAATTATTGAAAGACAAGACTTTGCACTCAAACTGTAAGTGAGTTTAGTGTCAAATAAATTGAGTTCCGATACAAATGAAAAAATAAGTTATTCATTCATTTAGTACTCTTTGTATTTTAGAGTCTCTTTATTTAAAACAAATAGTTTTCACAAAATATCAATTTATTTAAACTTGTCTTCAATTTCAAACTCGAAAATATGGCCAAAATAGAGAAATTGAGAAAAATAAGGGTTTAGTGTTGACCACAAGAAGAGTTGCGCCGATAGTCGTGAAGGGGAATGAAGTCGAGGACTGAGAGGAAATTTCGTATATACTGTTGTGACAAATGACACCCTTGAGGTGTTTCACTGCCAAAAGCAAATACTTGTGCCAAACATCTTCTCTCTTCGATGCTCTCAATCTATCCATATATCAAGTGTTCAATATTTAGCGGAAGAGAGCGGAAAAAATTTTAGTGAAGACGAGAAAAAAGTATTTTTGGGTCCAATCACTGTCATTATTCATAATCAGGCGATGACATACGCACTGGTAGTTGACATAGAAGTACAGCAAACGATATCCTTAAGTACTCAGTCGGCCATAAATCACACGAAACAGTTGCGCCAATACTCGCTCTGTTTGGACACACATATGCTCTTCAGTATAGAGTCGAAGGTTTTGTTAATTTAAGTCGAAATTTGGACCAAATTAATATAATTTGAAAAATAGTTACAAATCACTAAAAGTAATTTCTCAAACACTTAATAAATCTTGTTAATTTTAGTATGATACAATTTTATTTTGTTTAAAATAAGAAATTACTTGATTAAATTATTTTTCAAAGATAATTTAAGATAAAATAATTTTGCTAAATGCTAACAAATTTATGTTAAATATATTTTTTAATTTAATTAAAATGTTCATTGACAGGAAAATTAGTAATTAAACATTTTTAATTAACAAACGCACCAAGAAAATTTAAATTTATATTATAATAATTAAATTTTGTAAATGTTTACTTAATTAAAAAGTTATGAAAATCTTAATTTATTAATCTTCAAGGTAAAAAATAATTTTTAAATTAATAATATTATTATTATTAAATTATTTTGGTGTTGTTGCAACATTTACTCAGAAATAGACTTTACCATGCAAGTGTTTTTATATATTAAAAAAAAATATTGCATAACTAGTTTGGATATTGACGAATGAGTTCATTAAATTTCCAAAATAATTAATTTATTAAATCTATTTAACTGAATTCTATTGCAATTTTATTTCAACAGTTGAATTGTTATCGATATTTTAAAAGCTTCTTAAAAAAGTTTTTATTGACAACTTTTTAAGCTTTATTAATGCGATAATTAGAGCAAATTATTTGCAACTTTTTATTCAAAATTGACATAAAATATTAGATTTAAAAACTTAATCAATTAAATATAAAATTTCATTATATAAATAGTTTGCTCTTATTATTGCACTAATAAAGTTTGAAAAGTTGTAAAGACATAATAACCTTTCTTGTCTAATCTTTCAAACTAACACTTCAGATGATGAATTAAATTTACAGTAGAATTGACTTATTAAATTAATTATTTGCTAAATTTAATTAACTCATTTGTTGATATAAAAACTAGTTATGTAATAAATAAATTTTATTTTTTGGATTAAAATGAAAACATTTAGAAAACATTTTTATGCTGAAGTCTATTTCCAATTTAATTAATTTTAAAACATTGATTTAACTAATTTATATAATACTGCAATTTATTAGATAAAACCAAAAATAATTACAAAATATATATTTAGCAACGTTTGAGTTAAAACCTGAAAATAAATTTATAAAAAATTGTATAATAAAAGTATACTTTAAATTAATATTCAATAAATAATTATAATTTTAACTTTTTGAAAAATAATAGCAGAATTTACTAAGATTTTAATAATTCAATTAAGTTTTTAGTGTGAAAACAAGTTAATTTATTATATATAAAAATAGTTGTTTCAAAAACGCAACTCAGTAAACGAGCAAGTGATTTATTTGTTCAATTTATATTTTATACAATCCAATCGATTGCAAAACCACAACAAATAAAGTTTTGTTTCGATAATCCTTACAAACAAAAAGACTTTCGAACAGAAATAAAAACTTTTCTATCAATAGTCCGGCGAATAATTTATTGAAGAAAAGAATAAAAGGTTTGGAAAACTCTGAAAAGAATCAACTGTTGGAATGTCACACAGAAGTGAAAGAAAAAAAGTTAATAAATCTAAATAAAAAAGTTTGTGTCAAATACAAGGAACAGTCATTCTCTCAACACTCGACAAGTCTTTAGTAATTATTATTGATGACAATGTATCTTCTTCTGGTGCTTCTACTGCTTTCCTCCCATCCCTCCCAACACTGACTAGAAGAGTAAATAAAAAAAGGAGCGAATGGCAGGGAAAATGTGAGCACCGGATGTCTACTCAAGAGTACGGGTGTCTGTGAAATATAAGTGACTTTTTTTACTGTCATTTATATATCAAATAAGAAAAGTTTATTATTAAAAAAATAAATATATATTTATAACAATAATAATAGAATTGTCACAAATGTTTTGATATAATAATAATAGCAATGCATGTACTCTATGTACTCTATATTCTGTATATTCCGGCGCTGTTTGTCTGTCTGTCTGTTCCTATTTTGAACTCATTTTTGAATTCTATTCACTATATGTTCGCAAAGATTGAGCTGAGACTGAGCCACGAATTTAATAGGTTTTTGCGAAACGAGAAAATATTTATAAATTTTTTAGAGAAAGAAATATATATTTGTATTATTTATTCGTAAAAAATTGGTTTGGAATAGAAAAAAAGAGAAAGAAATTCTCATAAATATTATTGATATGAAATTCGATTCTTTAATATTTTTTTCTTATCTTAGTTTCTATATTCATGGCTTAGATCTGCAAAATGTCAAACATTTTATAAGAGAAAAAAATTATTCTATTTTTCTGAGTCGGTATCAAAACTAGTGTTACAATAAATCTCAAACAAATTTATGATTGATATTCTGTATAAAAGATTTCGAAATCATTTATATTATTCACTGGTCTTCGAAATATACATCAAATATAACAAATGAACCAAAACTTCAGAAAAGAGAAATCCATTTATTAAACTCGAATATTAATCAAAACTAATTGACATTTCAATAGATTAGATAAAAAACAGACTATATATTCGGTAATAAATTATTTCAGCTAATCCTAAATTATTAATTAATTACTATAAATGAAATTTATTTCAATTATTAAATTCATATGACATTCAACAAAAGATATGTCTTATAAATAAGCAAAATATTGAATTAAACAGTGAAAACAACTCAAATAAGTCAAATACAACACTAGTTTAGTTTGATTTGTATTTGGGATTCTATTGTATTCATCGATTGAATCCTTGTTTGGATTGACAGCAAAATTGTTGTTTTCCGGTTGTGTTTTGACTGAATGCTTGATATGTTAGGACTAATACTTATCAAAGAGACAACAAAATAATAATAGCAGTTAAGGCTCACAATCCGAACAATAATAATCAAAATATAATAAAAATGGAAAAAATTTAGTGGCAATGGAATAGTAAGAGAGGGGTAGAGAGGGAGAGCAGTGAGTATTGAGTGGATGAGAGCCGCGCTCTAATCACCGATAATAGACTGCCTGTTCTACAGTTCCACTACCAGTTCGACTGCCTGTTCCCTCAATTGCTGGCCATTTGATTTTGAAGGCCTGTAATTGGTCTCTAGTATTAACACTAATAATATGTCTCACTTTTCTTACCACTAATTCATGTCATTAGACTATAGCTCTTCGAATGCTATTATCACTGTTGGGCTGTCTCTAACCTCTGGCCCCTCTCTGAACAACAATTTAACGTTTGTTGTGATTATTACAAATGATTTTCCACAAAATCCTGGTTCGAGTCAGACTTGCCGTTTGAAAAATGAGTTTTGATGTCTTTGATGTCTTTGTGGTCTAATGTTGTCTCTTATGTGAAATTAGTGCCAAAACAGAGAAACCAAAGAAAGGAACGAATCATTTGGATCGACGAATATAGCAATCAGTTATATATGGCTCAGATCAGCGCTCAGACCATCGCTCAGACCATCGCTCAGACCCACAGACAAGTGCTCCACAAGAATGAGTTCCCAAACTTGAACTCCTGTTACTCTAACAGTGAAACTGAATCTTATGTTCGTTTAGAATTTGGCAAGTTAGTTCAATAAGTAATTATTTAAACTATTTCTAAATAAATATAAGTTTAAACTCTTTTAGAATTTGAAACTCTATTACTGAAATTCTTGGAAATATTTGATTAAAAAAATACAATTTTCTAAATAAACAAAAACTTTATAAAATAAATATTTAAAATAATTATAATTAATCAGAATATTAGTAAATGAGAGATAGTTTTAATTGCTTTCTACAGTAGAATAGCTGCTGCAGCGGTGTGAGTGCTGCCTGTGCTGCCAGTGCTGGCAGGGCTGGCAAATGTGAAATGGATGGATGGGAGTGGGAAGAGAGTGTTTGAGTCCTATGACAAGTGCCAATACCCATATGATTGATGTTCCCCTTCCTCTGCCATTACTATTTCAAAACCTCTTTCACTAGTGATGGCAGTGTTGAGGCAAACCCACAATTAGAGCCTCCCTTTCGTATGTTTAGGGCCTTTACTGCAGACGATAAACAATATTATTATCCGTCCATAACTCAAAAACTTTCTCAACCATAGCTTCTCAGCACTGGATGACAGGACTGGCTTTTGCAGTATTCCAGTGATTGGCCATCAAATACAGATCAACTCCAGAACTCTCTTCGTAAGTATTCAACACAAATCTGACTAACAATAGGCGCAAACATCACACAATTGCCTCGATTTTCAATCTTTTAGTAAAATGTGAATTATTATTATTTCTAACAAATTCTTTATTCTTTTCCTATTCTTTATGAGCTTTCTTTGTGACAAAATTTTTTGTAAAACTTAATTCTTTTAAATAAATTATTCTTAAAAATATATCATTACTCAAAACATATAATATAATTCATCGACAAAAGAGATAAATCTATATTAAAATTTAAAAAATAGTTATAATAATTAGAAGTTATTGCAATAAAAACAACGAATAAATTATATTTAAATTGTGAATAAATACATTAAAAACTTTGAAACAAAACAAACAAATTAATGAATAATTTGACGCAAATATATTATTTGAAACAACAGTCAAACTACCGATTATTTCGTTGAATAAAACATAACATTTATTCAAATTTTTTTCTTTTTTCATTCAAAAGCTAATTATATTATATTTAAGTTTTATCTAATATGAAAACTCATGAATACATTCAAAGTAAATGAGTTTTCAGATACGAAACAATCATAAATCTAAATGAATAATAACTACTAATAGTTAGATAGTTAGTAGAGGGAGAAGGGGAGGGAGAGAGAGCAGGAGAGAGAGAGAGAGAGCAGGAGAGAGAGCAGGAGAGAGAGAGAGAGAGAGAGAGAGAGCAGGAGAGAGAGCAGGAGAGAGAGAGAGAGAGAGAGCAGACATTACAAGTTCATTAAAAATTTGAAAATTAATTAGTTTTAAGTTAAATAATATCTTTAATTCATTCTCTTATATCTCATTTAAATGAGTAATTAGTTTTGAATTCAAAGATAATATTAAAGAAAGATAATTATTTCAAAACAACAATAAAATATTAAATTAGTCTAAAACTAGAGATAAGTTTTTTTTTTAAAGAAAGTCAATAAACAGTCGATAAATCAACTCTTGTTTTGTATTAAATCGTTATTTAAGTTAACGTTAAAACGAGAAATCATTAGAAGAATCGGAAAATTTATTGTCGAAAGAAATTTGTGAATATAGAGTATAGACAAGAATTAAGTGTTCGTTGAATAGCAAAAACAATGAATCAAATTGTAATTAAACTACAATTGAATTTCATTAATCAAAATCAAGTTTTAATGTTTTAAATAAAGAAAAACATGTTATACAACGTCTGCCGCAGAATATATATTGATATATACATCGATAGCTTGTGCCGGTTAGATGCCCAGGCACTGACGGGTGCCTTCTGTACCAGAGCACAGGCCTGAGCACAAGCACATCATTGGGCATTTTGCATCTATTTCCATCAAACTAATGATCGCATATATGTCTATACGTCTCTACTTCTATACATCATTAGGTGAGGCCATAGGTTATCGAATTTAATCATTAATCTAAGGCCAGAAAAGCCCAAAATTTTCGTTTTATTTTTGACGTAAATACTATTTAACGAAAATTTATTACATCAGCTCTGACTGACTCTCCACTAGTGTCGGCGCTCTTAATATTAGGGGAACTGGACTTAAATCATTGGATAATACAACACATCAGCAAAATTAATGTCATTTCGATCAATGTATTCACAAAAACCATATTCTTAATGATCGCAAACACAACACACAACACATTGATAAATACAAATCTAATAAAAACTATGTTTCTCAGCAAATATGCACAAAACCGAACCGACAATTGAGAACTTTATTTGTTTTTTTTTGTCATTTATTGAATTAATGGTTTGTTCGACAGATTATTATACAATATTAGACATAAATTCTGTTTAAACAGTAGATCAGAAATTGCAGTAATTTATACTTAATATATGATAATTAATTTTTATTGAAATATTATACAAATTGGTTTTTTTTGTTTTGATAAATCTGAAACTATTTAAACATTTTATTTACCGAAAAGTTTTTTATTATTTTAGTAATTTAAAATTTATTTTTAGTTTTTTTTTGTAAAAATATTTATTTCAAAGATTAGTGTTTAGATTTTTAAACGGATTTTATGTTTTTTATGTAATTAAAGCAAATTCTTTCATTTAGATCATCAATAAATAATTATATTTTATGCAAAAATCTTCACATTTTCGAAATTATTCAAAACTAAACTTTTTTTTGTCTTAAATTTAAGCTTAAATTTGCAAATTTCTAAATAAATTATTAGAAAAACTGCAAAAATGTATAAATTATTACAAGATTAAGAAGTAAATAAGATATCAGAAATACTTTTAAAAAATATATTTTTAGTTAACATAAATTTTGTATTTTTATATTTGATTTATTTGAAAAGCCATTTCAACTTCCAAAATACATTTGGATTTAAAGACAAATTTAATGTTTTTCTAATTAAAACCAAAATCATTCAATGAGAACATCAGTAAATTTGAATTTATTTCGATTTTTGCCACAAAATGTGTTCGCATTCTGTCAACTCATTAACGATTGACAGAAATAACTGTCGAATTATTTATTGCTTTTGAAAGCTTTAACAGTCATTAGACAGTTTGGGAAACATTTTCAAAACTCCACAAAAAATATGTCATCAAAACAGTGTCTATACCAGAGTATTTGGCACAAGAACTGTGAGCGTAGGCCTTGTCAGAGCACCAGTACATCCGTGTGCTTAGGCATCAAATATAACTACGAATGTGAGGCAAATGCGATACAAAAATTCAACTTTTTTTGTTTAGCTTTGTATCGCATATCGAAAGGTTTATATATAAAGTGAATAGCAGTTTGTGATTAATATGGTTCGGCTGTGATGTGTCTGAGCTGTCAGAAAGTGTAGTTAAGATTAATGATGTGCCGGCAATGTCGGGCTCTGTCGGAGTCCTTGTATGTCACACATTGTTAACGCATCCATAATATTATCGACAATCAATTGTCTTCACTCTTCTCTTATGCCTCTTCTCTCTCGCTCTCTCTCTCCCTCTCTCTCTCTCCTATCTCTCACTCATATTTCGGTTCATTTCCAACACTTTTGTCCGATTATAAGACCAGAAAATCGGATAAAAAGTATTTTTAAACTGACTATTTTTAATCATTCATTCAATTATAATATAATAACAACTATTAATCATTTTTAGAAGAATAGCGAATATTATTAATTTGAAAATATTCCAAAAATATTCAGTGACATTGAATTTGAAAAATAGCAATCATTTATCACCGATTATATACAGCAGACATAATATAACTAATGTTTTCTGAGCTTATGTTTGATTTTTTCTTCTCTTTTTTTTCGACTGAACAAAAATTTTGATCAAATTTTCTAACATTTACTCCTATTTAAGCCAAAAATTGTTGATAAATAACTCAATTAAAAGCGACATTAATTGCTCGAATGATATGAATTGGAAAGGACTGACAGACGAGTTACTAATGGCCGAGAGTGTGGACAGTAAAGTCAAATTAAATTATTTGTTCAGATTTTGATATTTATTGCATTGCCAGTCCTTCAAAGTTAACAAAAAAACAATAGAAAACTATTGCTATAATAGAGAACATAATAATTGATTAGAAAAAAGGCTGAAAAGAGTTATTGTTTTCATTCACTATATTATTAACTTAACTTAACTTAGCGTTGGAGTCAATAACGAAAGTTTAGTTAAGCTCTGAATATATGTGACTATAAAAGAAAGAAAAGTTTTCGAAACGATGGCAAACATCGACTGACTCACTAAAGAAAATGATATATTTGATCGAAAAAATAATTTTTATGGTATTATTTCGTGCTTTCATTTCATTTGATAGTATTTTCTTCAAAAAACATTATTTTTTATATTGTATTGAAAACGAAACATCATTTTTCAGACTCAGCACTAAAAATGGCTTTTAATGGCAAAGAGAATGAGAACCGAAAGGAATGAGAAATAAGACACAGAAAACAATCGCTCATTCAGATGATGAACGACTCGACCGCCCCTACAGTTGCCAACTGTTCCAGCCGTTCCCCAGCACTAAATTATCGTCTTCATCGACTTTAATAGTAGATTCACTACTTTCTCTCTTTCTCTCTCTTTATCTTTTATTTTTTAAGTCGAAAAATCTTTACTTATATTTATGTACTTTCGGTACAAATAATTTATTTGTGCCGTTCGTCGAATGTATACATAATTAGCGGAGTATTTGGTCTATTCGGTTGCCTTTCCTTTACTTTCACTTCACTCTCAAAACTGTATTTATGAATAGAAAGCCGACAAATGTGAGGAAAAAATTTAATCTTTATTACTGGCAGTCAAGCAATAAAACTATTGCCGAAATAGTCGTATATATCGTATATATTAAATATTATGTAGTTTAGCATAATATGAAAATATGTGCTCTTTTTTATTGCTGTTTGTGAATAGGATTTTCGTGTAAATTGTGTTTGAAATGCAAAATAAATGCAATTCTCAACTAATGTCTGTATGAGAAACCATTCGAGTCGTTAATAGACATAAATCAGAGCTCTTTTTCGGCACTTTATCCCAACACTACTCAACAAAACACATATAAACGTCAGAAAATTTAAATATTTTTTTGAATTAATTGTTGAATTTTACTCTTAAATTGTTTAAATATCTTTATATCAACTTTCCTTTCATTCTCTCAATAAATATTAGATAAGAAAACGGTTACCGGAAAGCGGATTAGGACTCGTATGGAGACTACTGGCCAATTGACCCACAATTAAACCGAACATTCAATGGATTCGGCAATAGATTAATGGAATTGTTGTTCGAATAGAAAGAGCTGTTGACGTAAACCGGTTGACAATACTTCGGCACAATATCGAAGTAGAGGTGGATTTCACCCAAATGTAGAACCAATTTGTCCGAACCCGCAATTACCTGCAATTGAACTTTATATTTGATTTAAATTTTGATTAATTTTCTTAATTTTTTAGATATTATTTGCAATTTATTTCAATTTATGTTTTATAATAATTTTAATCTTTATTTTTCTAAAACCAATAGAGTTAGTAATCAATTAATTTCACAGATTTTTGTCCGAATTTGTTACGAAAAAATCGGAAATCAATTGCGAGTAAACGCGTAGACAATAATTGACTGAATAGTGAGATAAACGTTAAGCGAAAGTCTCATCAATTCGAGTAATAGTAAACTCATTAAACACTTGAATAAAAACCAGAATTCGCTGCAATTCCTATCCAACACATTGTATGCTTTGATTTGATGATAGAATACCAGAAAATATATGACCAAAAACACAGAACTCGATATTATATGGATTTTGTTGTTCACTAACAATCGTTTCAACACATGAATTACAAACGACTCTTTGGCCAAAGTTTTATCAAATTTTTGGTTTAATTTTCTTCTTTTCATTTCAAAGATTTTATGTTTGAATTTTATAGTAATTTTCAAATCAAATAATTATGTGAAAAAATTTTCAAAAGTATTGTTTAGCAAAAATTTCTTCTCAATTGATCTCTTAATCTAATGTTTTACATATAAGCGATAAATCAAGTGATGAAAGCATTTCTACATTTCTAGTCATTCAATGAGAGGATTAAGGGATAGATTTGTTATGTGTTTTCCGACACAAATATATGAATTGGGCTTTAAATGGAGCGAACATTAGCTAACATTAGCACAAAAACAGATAAATAAATGTGTTTTTACATGAATTCGAGTCATTTCGCCTTTTTATCTGAGTTTTCCAGCGATAGGTTAAGACATTAGTGTCAAACAAAAAGAGTGAGAAAATGTGATTTCAATTCTGATATCTTCACAATTGTATTCATGATTTTTGTTCCCTCTCTGAGAAATCGTTTCGGCTCTAAATAATTGCTTTACAGTAAAGACAAATAAGTTCTAAAAAAGCCATAAAAACATATAAATTATTTTAGTATTTATTGTGAATTTTAAGGTTAGCTTTTGTATTATGTATTGCTTTAGTATATTCGGTTTAAATTTCATTTAAAAAATAATATTTTTATTGTTCTAAAAATAACATTAAATTAAAATAATTTTTATTTAGGAAATAACTATAAAATTGGTAATAAAAAGCCAGTCTTCTGGAACAGATCAACAAAAAGATATATAAATCAAATTTTGCAAAAGTATAAACCCTTTGATCCAATCGGCTCTTCCTGTCGTAAACTTTAGACTAAAAACACATAAAGTGTTAGTTAAGCGAAAAACTGTTTTAAAAAAATTGAATTAAAATTTTTCAATAAATTTGATGATTGAGTCAACTCTATATAAATATGATTGTAAACCGAGAGAAAGAAATAACTTTATATTAAGTTTTTGTTTTCAAAATATAATTTTTGAGCAAACTAAAATTTTTATAACAATCATTAAACTTTTGGTAATAAACTTTTATGTATTATATGTCTCTCTTCTCCCTCAGAAAATTTGTTACTTTTCTCTTTTAGAACAAAGTTTCTAATCATTTGTAACATTACGTGAGATAGAGATATATATTAATGTATTTACAAACACATTATACAGTATATGAGAAGTATATACAAAACTAATATAATTAAAAACTAATATAATATAAATAAGAAAAATATTAAACTAAATCAGAATATTCTGGCATTAAATGATATAAGAGATCACTGACAGAACATCTATTTTCACAAACATTTAGTGTATAGATTGACCTAATAGTAGATGTGTTTGAGTGCCAACAATCGTAAAAATTTATAGCATTTATAGCATATATTTGGTGGGAAAATGTCTTCCCAACCGACAGTGTCATAAACAGTCGGTGCGGAGGCTTTGGGCCTAAAATTAAGTGATAACAACACAGAGCCCTCTCTATATATGTAGACTCGGATCAAACATATGCCGATGTCTTCACTGTTGAACCCAATGTTTAAATAACTACCCATTCATTGATTGCCTGTTTATTCAAACTCACTATTTATACTCAATTTCTTCAACGACTTGTGAGTTGTAAACCATTTTACTCGAAGACAAGCCATCCGTTTAACTGATCCTCTAATGGCCGCTAATCAACAACAATCCAGAACTAAATTTTCCACTAAAGTCAACAATATTTTGAATTTAATGTAAAGTTTTGTATTTTTCTAACTTGTTCGAATCAATAAATTAAATTTTAATTTGAAATATAATAAGATAAATTTTATAAATTAAATATACAATTATAAAATAAAATTCTTAAACAGTAAAAATTTAGAAAAATTAAAATTGTTATTGATTAACACAGTCAGAACCGCTTAAAATGAGCATGTCGGTTCAATTGGATTCGTTGTATGTTTTACACTATGTAGCACTTTTTTTAATCAAAATTTTAAATAAAATATTTTGTTAAGAGTTTATTTGATATTCTAATAAATAATGTTTATTGTTTTAAGAAACATTGAGTATAATTATAATTTATAGGTCCTTTTGAGCTTTCAAGAGTTTTAGAATTATTTAGAATTTTTATTTTATTGTTTGTTTTCATTTTTATTTTTATTTTTTAATAAATTTAAAATTTAAGTAATTTCAAAATTTTATTTCCAAACAATAATTTGTCTATTTTCGACAGTATAATAACAATGTTATTTTTAAAAATTTAATTTTTCTTTATTAACAAATTTATTGAGATAATACCTTAGTTTATATTAATATAGATATGTTTGCTATAAGTGGGTTATTGTTACAGAGGGGTTTATTCTAAACGGGTTTAACTGTACAAATAAATAATTTAAAAATTCAAAAATAGATAACAAATAAATTTTTATTTACATCTTAAATGTTTCTAGATGTAATTTTTAAAATAAATAAAGAATTTATTAAGATTTATCCAAAACAGAATTTTTTGCTTGCTGAATGTCAAATCAAAAAATAGATTAAATTGTATTCACAACAACTGCTACTTCAAGAGACTGTAAAAATGCAAAACTACAAGAATTACATAATTTTAGATCAAACTTAAGTGAAGTATAAATGAGAAACAATGATATTCTTTGAATCAAAATCTCTGATTAAATGCATATACGTTTGGCTGGAATTGGATGTTAAGTAAGTTTTTGGTTTTGTTGCGAAAATACTAAATAAATTATTTTGTTTGTTGAGAATTGCTATTAATAACAAAAACAGACTTGATATCAAGTACAGTAAATATGAATCAGAAATAGTAATATTTTATTTAAGAATCTGTCAAAAAGTTTTTGGGATTTTTTTTGACAATAATATTCATTGAAAACACTTTTTAATTAAAAACAAATTAAATGAAAAATAGGCTTTCATTTGAATATCTCATTAACGAAAGACAGAGAAAAGCATTTGTTTTAAAGTATTGCGAAAACCCGAGTCTAGGGTTAGAACTGAATGGGAAAGTAAGTGTAGCGTCGACTGAGCACTGGCATCGGCACCGGCAGATCATGACTGCTTCGCATGCAATGCATCCAAAATGTAGTTTAAAATAGAGAATAGAATGAAGTGAATGTAGTTTTAGTGCGATTTAGGAATAATAATAATAAATAATGTTTTTTAGTGCACCTGTCGGTCGGGCAATAAAGATGAAGTATAGCATTGGATGGCAATAGAGAATATGGAATAAATGGAATAATAAAACTAATGTCTGTTCTCTTTTGACGGCCTGTTCTCTCACCCGCTCTTCTCTTCTCTCCCGAGCCGTCTGTTTGAGTCTTACATAACATCGTATTATTTGCTGCCAAAAGAGTAATGTTATGTCTGTTATAGCATATTATACAAAATTTTTATTTGATATAAATACCAATTTCACTGAAATTTTTGCCATTTTTATTACAATGCCTTCTATTATGTGATATATATTCCAATGTTTTATGAGAAGTGAAAACTATTCTATAAAACCCGTCGACTCTCTCTCTCTCTCTCTCTCTCTCTCTCTCTCTCTCCTGCTCTCTCTCTCTCTCCTGCTCTCTCTCTCTCCGGCTCTCTCTCTCTCTCCTGCTCTCTCTCTCTCTCCTGCTCTCTCTCTC
>JAQFXP010002536.1:0-14840 GCA_034693685.1 Belba bartosi | reverse complement strand
AGTGGTGTGATAGTCGTACTATCACACCACTTGTGATCACTAGAAAAATGCTATTAAGCACTTTTCTACAATATTATGTCTAGTAGGACAATTTCAGTCCAATAGGACATAATTTTTAACTATGCACAGTTCTCATATACATATTATGTCTACTAGGACATAATTTCAGTCCAATAAGACATAATTTCTTATTATACACAGTTATTATACATAAATTATGTCTACTAGGACATAATTTCAGTCCATTAGGACATAATTTCAGTCCATTAGGCCATAATTTTTTAATATACACGGCTATCATACATAAATTATGTCCATTAGGACATAATTTCAGTCCTTCAGGACATAATTTTAGTCCATTAGGACATAATTTCTTAATATACACAGCTCTCATATACATATTATGTCTACTAGGACATAATTTTAGTCCAATAAGACATAATTTCTTATTATACACAGCTATCATACATAAATTATGTCTACTAGGATATAATTTCTTAATATACAAAGCTATCTTACAGATAGTGCACTATTATTTACAAAGACATGTATTTCAAAGCAATATTTATTTAAAAATGAAACAAATTTTAATTTTTTAAACAATTTTATTATTAAAAATATATCGAGTATTTAAATATACAAATAGATTAGTATTAATTTGATATTTATATGGTTGATTGGCAGAAAATATGCCAATAATATACTGAATTTTAGGATTAGAAACAGATTTAGCAATAAACAAATCAATTAATATTTGAGTGATATTTTGTTCCTAAAAAAATTACCGATAAAAATTTGGTCAAAATTTACCGCCGAAGCATTGCCACAGGACAGAAATTTATGTTCGGTAAACACCATTGGACTGTAGTGCTACAATAAAAAATTTGCCGACGGTAAAATTTGGTCAGTGGCCAGTGGCCACCACCGGTTCGGAAAACACTCTCGCACTGTAGTGCAACAAAAATAAAAATTACCGAAAATCCCGAAAAATTTACAGACGGTAAAATTTGGTCAGTGGCCAGTGGCCACCACCGGTTCGGAAAACACTCTCGCACTGTAGTGCAACAAAAATAAAAATTACCAAAAATCCCGAAAAATTTACAGACGGTAAAATCTGGTCAGTGGCCAGTGGCCACCACCGGTTCGGAAAACACCGTCGCACTGTAGTGCAACAAAATTGAAAAAAAATTTACCAACGGTAAAATCTGGTCAGTGGCCGGTGACCACTGGTTCGGAAAACACCATCGCACTGTAGTGCGGCTAAATTTCACGTAAAAGCGCACGTGAAAAAAATTTTTAACTTGCATGACGATTTTTTTCACGTGCGTGTCACGTGCATTTTCGGTCGTGTCTTGACATAAAGTACGTCTCATTTAACATGGTGGTTTATGGAAAAACCCCTCCATAAAGTACGTTTCGAAAATAGGCTCACACTGTTGTGCGATGTCCGCCATTGTGGAATTCACCCGAACACACTATATACTGCTTACATATTTAATATGCTATTATTAAAACATATTGCACAATTATTTTATTAATTGTAAAATATTAGTTTATTTTATTTATTTTAAATTAAATTTTTATATCTTTTAGTTATAATCTATTACAATTTTTTGTATAATATTAATAAAATTATTATGTTTATTTGTAACCAAACATAGCATTTGACCTCAATCAACACATTCTTACAATTTATTAATAATCTGATTTGATGTTTATCAATCACTTTTACAAGACAATTTTTTATTGTGCAAATAATACAGAAAAATAGCTAATCAAAATTAACATAATTAATTTTAATATTTTTAAATAGTTCAAATAACGTACGAATTTTTAAAACCCGTTTAATAATTTGTAAACGAGTAAAGAACATTCAATGTTAGTCAGAATGAATGTACACAACAGGTCACATTTTGTTTTAAAGTATAATTGGAAACTTAATATTTTTTGGAATTTTATTATACCAAGAAAATGTCATTTTAAAACAATGTAAATGATTGAAATGTTAGATAAAATTTGAAATAGTGACCTGAATAAAATTTAATCAATTAATATACCTGTAGTTTAAAATATTTGAAAATTTTAATTGTTAATAATAAATAATCTAACAAATATTTTGTATTTATATTTTTAAAATTTTTAACAATTAAAAATTTTAATAAATTTAACTTGTTAAATTAAAATATTATGTTAACTGCATAATATTAATTATTTTTTTGTTAAAAATAACTAAATAAAATAAAATTTGTAAATACAGTTTTTAAATGTTTAAAAAAATTACACAGATATTTTGCATCTTAAAATAGTGTTATTGTTTTATTATTATATTTTTTAATAAAAAGAAAAAAAAATTAAATCTTATAAGTTAAAATATTAATTTATAAATTGTTGTCTTATAAGTTTAAAATAATAAACCAATATAAGGCTTTAATTAACAAATAGTTACTTACTAATGTTTAATTAATTACAAAATTAATAAAGATAAAAAATCAAACATTAATTATTAAAAAAAATAATTCAATTATTAAACTAACATTACAGAAGAACACTAATAAGCAGGTTTATATAATTAATTATTTAATGATTTTATAGATTCTATTATCTGATATAATTTATTGTTTAAATTGAAAAAAATTAGCAAATATTTCAATTCTTAAAAAAGTTATATTAATATTAAAGAGACTCTACTAGTAAAGGGGTTCAAAGGTCACATTATCTCTAATTTTTTTGCCTAAATTCCAGAAATATTCCTAAACAGTATGTCGGAACTTGATTTTTATGATTACATAATTTAATAATGATATTTTAAAAATAATATGTGATTTATTCAATAACAATTTAGATAAAAATTATTTTTTTAATTATAAACAATAATGCACTAGACTACATTTTGTTTTCAAACTTCAAACTTAAATTACAGACCAACTAAATGAGATATTTTAATTATTATTTTACTGATACATATCTATATTGAAGTAAAATTAATAATTCTATGAAATGTTTATATAAACAATTTTCTTGTGACAGGAGATGATGTTTTAAAACTATAAACACGATTTTCATTATGACGCTCTAAAAACCCAAAGTCAATGTGGTATTTATTTTTAAGCTGTGTTTAACTAGTAAAGTTTAGGCAAAAAAATATTTTGGGTTTTTTGGGGCGTCATTATGAAACTCGTGTTTATAGTTTTAAAACATCATTTCCCGTCTCAAAAAAATTGTTTATATAAATATTCTACTTAATTATTATTTCTGCTTTAATATATGTATGTGATAGTAAAAAAATAATTAAAATATCTCATCTAGTTTGTCTGTAATATAAATGTGAAATTCATAAACTGTAAGAAGATATTGTATTTTTTAAGCATGCATAATTCTTTAAATAATAAAGTTTAAAAAATATTTTTTGCATATTGTACTATTATATTATTTGAATTAATTATGATTAAAATTATTTTTAAAAATTAAGATATTTTGCGTACTTTCGACTTACTGTTTAATTTAATTGTATTACTATTATATATGTTTTTTAAAACATTTTGTGAAAGCATAAACATAACCTAGAATTTTAGGCAAACTTTTTTAAGAAATTCCCAACATGGATTAGCTGAATATTTGAAATCCTGCATTGGAACTATTTCTAGAATTGCTTACAATCTAGTTTTAAGCATTTATTCTTAAAATACTTATTTATGCACATGTGCAAACACCTAGATCTCTTCAATTTTGCTTTGTTTTTAATCATACTTTATCTTGTCATTTTTACCAAATATTTTATATTTTAAAATCTAATTTTTATTAATAGAATTAAAAGCAACAACAAATATTTTTAAAATAAATTAAACTTATTTTAAATAACAATTAAGAAATAAAATTTTAGTACAAATTAACTCGTGAATTAATTATATGCTAGGATATTCTCAATTACTTGTTAATTATAGATTATGATAATATTACTTTTCTAATGGATTGTGATTTTAAATAAAATAAAAATCGTGTTTAAAATATAAATGTTTTAATTAAATGATTGTAGAAATAAATTTATTTAAATAAAATTCTTGTTAAATTTGCCCAATAGCGTTTAAAATATAACTTTTTTGTTTTTGTTATAAGCAGGGATCAAGAAAGTCGGCCGATCCAGGGGGATCAGGGTAGGAATTTTTCTTAAAATTTTGACCAAAAACCTATATATTTATGACGAAATTTTGACTAATTTAACAGGATTTAAACTAAATTTATTTAAATTACCTGGATTTAAATCGGATTTAGCACCAATTTAGGAAAAATTTCCTAATTTTGGGAAAAACCTCAAAAATTTTAAAACGTCGAGGGCGGTACCTTTTCTCGGATCAAATGCTAAGGGAGGGAGATAAATCCAAATTTTCAAAATCAAGGGGGAATCAAAAACTTAAACCAAAACAATTGATAAAATTCAAAGTTTATGATTGTTAAATTTTTGTTTTAATTAATTTATTCATTAAAAACAGGATTTACCAAAACAACATTTTACTAAGAAAATAAATATTTATACTGTAATTAATTTACTCATTAAAAAACAGGATTTACCAAAACAACATTTTACTAAAAAATGATTTTATTTTTGGTGCCCACGGCAATTTAAATAATTAATATATTTTTAAAATACAATATACTATGCAAAAACTATTTTTGCATGTTTTGTCCGCCACTGGAGGCGTTTAGGGATAATTTATGTTAAACACGTATCAGTAGATAAATAAGCAAGTTTTTAAAGTGTGATTCTGGTAGCCGAGCGGTAACGTGCTTGCCACATTACCTGTTTGTTGTTGGTTCGAATCTATGTCTTAATATATTTTATTTTTAAATAATTTTATTTATTTAATACAAATATATATTTTTATTTATTTACAGTTTTAAAATAATTTATATAAAATAATCCTAATAATAAATTACAGTTTTTAATATTTATATTTTATTTAATAATATAATCAAATATCTATAGATTTTATTAATATATTTATTACAATATGTCAGTTCATTTATAAGGTTAAGAATAAATTATTTTATATATTTTTTTACAATATATTAAAAATATAATAAATTAGAATAATTATCACAACTTTATTTAATTAAAAAAAATTATTTTAGTCATATATTTTCAATCTAAAGTAAACATTATTCAATATTTATAATAATTTAACATACAAACAGGTAATGTGGCAAGCACGTTACCGCTCGGCCACCAGAATCACACTTTAAAAACTTGCTTATTTATCTACTGATACGTGTTTAACATAAATTACCCCTAAACGCCCCCAGTGGCGGACAAAACATGCAAAAATAGTTTTTGCATAGTATATTGTATTTTAAAAATATATTAATTATTTAAATTGCCGTGGGCACCAAAAATAAAATCATTTCTTAGTAAAATTTTGTTTTGGTAAATCCTGTTTTTTAAAATAAAACAAATTACAGTATAAATATTTATTTTCTTACAATGAGTTTATTTTCGGTGTCCACGGCAGTTTACATAATTCTTATTATTTTTAAAAATTACATTTAACAGAGAAAATAATTTTTGATATTTTATCTGCCAATGGGGTTGTTAAGGGGGGGTTTTCATTTAAATATTTTTTATATCTTTTAATGTTTAAAAATTAGACATTATATTTAAAAAATTTTAAACTTAGATACATATTTATTTAATTTTATGTTACAGTTAAATAAAATCATAAAATTTATATATAATTACCAAACTTTTACTATAAAATTACAGTTTATATATGGTTGTTTTAAACTGTAATTATTTAGAATATTTTTTATTAATTATATATATTTACAATTTTTCAACTAGACTGTAAATTAAAATTTAATAAAAATTTAAGTTCGAATTCAAACATTTTTATTTAATAAGTTTATTTTTCAAGCATTATAATTAATACAAATTTTTAACTAAAAACTCCCTTAAACACCCCCATTGGCTGACATAATATAAAAGATTGATTTGTTTGTTATTAGCTGTTTTTGAATATAATATGAATTATAAAAACTGCCGTGGGCACCAAAAATAAAATCATTGTAAGAAAATAAATATTTATACAGTAATTTGTTTTACTTTTTTTTAATCTTTAGACTTTTTATTGTTATAAATTTATAAACATACTTTTTTATTTAATGTCTTAAAAATTATTATTTAAAACAAATAAAAGTTTTTTTAATTTTTTAAATTTTTCTCATTAAACATCTCTTATATAATCAACAAAAATAATTTATTAAAACAATTAAAATTTTGATTTTTTAAACGCTATATTAGAAATAGTTAAAAAAACTTTCTTAATTGAACTATTTATTTGTATCAGGGTGCATTTAAAATACATATATAAACTGTTGTAGTGCTAGAACAAGTAAAACCTGAAGAGTACTAAACCATAAGAGAGCCAGCACAAAAACTGTTTGCTTCTGGACAAGGGAACTAAAACTATTCAATATAGTATCGCTTCAAACTATTAAATTGCAATATAGTATCGCTAAAAGCCGAAATAAGCCGAAATTTAATTTAAAAAATTTAACAATATGTTTGTATCACTTTAATATATGTATAAATCTGTTATGGCACTAGCTATTTACTTATAATTTGGGGATAGCGAATATATTCACATAAATATATATTTATACAAAACAAATTAAAATAATTTTAAAATTCAAAAATATTTTTAATTATTTTTTTAGAGTTATCAAACAAACAATAACAAAGAATCTTTTGTATTATAAAAGTGTTTAAATAAAACAAGACTGAACAGTATGAACTTAATACATATTCGAGAGACGATTGGCAAAATTCTATTTGTTAGATCAGAGTAGACGTATTATAACTTCACTCCAAACCTTAAAATTTTAATAATTATAACTTTATACTAAAATAGGCTATCAAGTCACTATTTAATAAAATATAAACCAATAAATAATTATGCAAAATAATTAAAATAAACGCCATATAACTGCAATAATAATGTTGCAAAAATAGACAAATATAAATATTTCTAATAAATCTCAAGAATAACTTAAAATTGCCAGCCGCCTTCGGCGTCTGGCAAACTATAATAGAAATCTATCAAATTGCCAGCCACTTTCGGTGTCTAACAATCCATAGAAATAATCCTTACAATTTCCAGACACCTTCGGTTTCTGGCAATGCATAGAAATAATCAATACAATTGACATCTACCTTCGGTGTCTGGCAATGCATAGAAATAATCCTTACAATTGCCAGCCACCTTCGGTGTCTGGCAATGCATAGAAATAATCATTACAATTGCCAGCCACCTTCGGTGTCTGACAATGCATAGAAATAATCCTTACAATTGACAGCCGCCTTCGGCGTCTGGCAAACTATAAAAGCAATCCGCAAAGAATCTAAATTATCTCATTGCAAATAAAGAGAAATTGCATCAATAGTTATTATATTTTATTTTATTTAAAATCCCGTTGTTAATAAACAAAAATTATATATAGTACCACCGCTAGTGACAAACCCATTACAAATAAAGAGAAATTTTAAACTACTACCAATCCCAAAAACCCGTTAATAATAAACAGAAATTATACAGATAATATCACCAATGACAATCCCATTGCAAATAAAGAGAAATTGAACCAATAGATATTATACATTATCATACTAACCCGTTGCTAATAAAAAAAATCATACAAATAATATCACCACTGACAATCCCATTGCAAATAAAGAGAAATGGTATTAGAATTTTTTAACTTTTACCAGTCTTAAAATCTTGCTGCTAATAAACAGATCATACAGATAATATCACCACTGACAATCCCATTGCAAATAAAGCGAAATGGTATTCGAAATTTTTAACCTCTACAAGTCCCAAAATCCAGTTGCTAATAAACAAAAATCATAACAGTACCATCACCAATGACAATCCCATTGCAAATAAAAAGAAATGGTACTAAAAAATCTTAACCTCTACCAGACTTTAAATTTCTCTGCTAATAAAAAGGAATCATACAAGTAACCTCACCACTGACAATCCTATTGCAAATAAAGAGAAATGGTACTAAAAATTCTTAACCTCTACCATACCCAAAATCCCATTGTAAATAAACAAAAATTTGACGAGTATGGCTCGTTATTATAAAAGAACTTTTAACTCCCTTCTCGTTGTACACATAAAGATTTTATCTTTTTTCGCTACTACAATAAAGATTTTAAAATTTTCTCGCTATTAATAAAAAGCTCAAATTTTTCTCGTTACTAATAAAAGACTAAAAATTTTCCCCTGCTGTAAGTAAAAAGCATAGAAATCTTTCGCTATTAATAAAAGAAATCCCCTGTAAGTAAAGAGGAAAAAAATTTTCTCGTTATTAATAAAGAAACTGAAATTTTCATAGTATTAATAAAAGATTTTTCATTGACCTCTCATTGCTAATAAACGGGCTCACTCTTTTCTCGCTATTATAATAAAGATGAAAAATTTTTCCCGTTGCAAGTAAAGAAATTTAAAATTTTCCCGCTATTAATAAAAAGACTTCAAACCTACAATTTTTTCTCCCGCTACTAATAAAGACGAGCAGCAGCGGAGGGGGGGGAAACACATGGTGAATTTATATATACAATTTCTCCAAAAATGTATTAAAAATGCAGATATATTATTTTTTATGTTAACTAAGAAGCAAAGATTTAAAAGATATAAATTTGCCAATCCATGGGAATTAGGGGAAATTAAAAAAAAATATTTTTGCCAAAAACTTTTATAAAATAATAAAATTTTATTTGATTTAAGTAAATTTAAACCAGATTTATTAGCAATTTTTTTAATTTAATGGCTACCTTTAGCTTCCGGAAAAAATTTGAGGAAATATCTTTTTACAGATAAGTAACAATTTTCAAAATTAGGGTAAATTTTTGGTTGATTCCCCTTATCAATTTATGCTAATAGTATTTATAAATAACTGATATTTTGAACACTAAAATCTAATTTATCTATGACATTACGAAAACGTGTGGTCATGATAAAAAAACAAATTATTAATACAATTTTAATTTAATATACATTAATAAATTATGATATTAGTAAAGTAAAAACTTTTGAATCAAATATTACATTTTCTTTATTTTAAATTCAAATTTTAAAAATTAAATGATAAACAGATAATATTGCTTAAAAATCAAACTAGGTTATAAAAACTTTTAACAGTACATTTTGTTAAAACTTAAATATAATTAGATACGAATATTTTTGGTTTAACAATTTTTGACCGGAAAAAATTTATTTAGTATTACATAATTATAGATGTAATGTTTGCAAAGCATACAAGTTAAACATTTAAAAATAATTTTAAACAAGACATAAACGTAATTTAATAAACGTAATTTTTTTAGGTACCTTAGACAAAGTAAAGTTTATTTATAAGTTGTGTTTATCAAATACAATTTGGTCAAAAAAAATTGTAGTACTTTTTAGGTAAAAGTAAAATATTTTGAAAAATCAAAACTAATTCTAATAATTCAATTACTGATTTAATGTTTAAATTATATATTTGATTTATTTGATATATTAATAGTTTGTTTTGTATTTAAAAAATCGAAGTAACTATTTATAATACGTTAATATATTATAAAACTTCAACTTATATACCTCATTAATACTATGTGTACTTAAAAAATATATTTGAAATATTTAATAAAAGAACAAAATAAATATGTTTGATTGTTTCTAATCTATTGTTGTAAGAACACATTTAATAATTTTAAAATTATACAATCAGATTCATATTTAACACATCTACGTTTCATAAATTAACGCTTAAAATAGCTAATAAATAATAAATTTTGAGGACAACATTTTTTCAATTTTAACTTTTCAAATGAATAGCTATAATTCATTTATTAAAATTGCGTGAAAATACCTAAAAAATAATTTTAATAAAAAAAATTTAGACTTGTAAAAATATGAACATACTTATATACTTTATTTTTTGAATATATGTATGATATTTAAATTTTACTATTTGAGAATGCATTGTTGGAAATTATTTGAGACAACAGTTTGGACAAAAGCAATTTTAATAAAATGTTATAATGTTATAATCAGTGAAAGAACTTTGCTACGTTTGAGTCACACTGCATCCGAAACATAGTTATAACGTAGATATACCGGTTATTCACTAACATCTGCGCTCAAACACAGATAAACAGATAAATGCATTACAAAAATCTTATGATTTGATAAGCTTTCTATTGTTTTTTACTTATTTCTCTTAAATTTATATTCAGAAATTCAATTCTATTTTATAAATAATAGTGATTTCTCGAAAGTAATTAAAAGTGAAAATAAAATTTATTTTGATTTTAATTGCGATTTAAGAACAATTTATATTAAATCTATTTTAAGTGAAATTTAATTTATTTTTAACTAATCGTCGAAATAAATTAACTAAAAAACCATTGAAATGTTTTTATTTGTTTACTTTAACAATTGTTGTAATTTTAATTTCCTGTTTTTTTGTAATTTTAATTAACTGTTTTTATTGTAATAATTCAATGTTTTAATTAATTGAAAATGTTTAAAATAAATATTTTGTGTTTTTACCCAAATTTTAATATTAACCGAATTATGCTATAAAAGTGATAATTTTTCCCACTACTTATTAGTAGGATGTAGCAAAGTCCGACCACTGGTTATAATAATTCAAAAATATTTTAAATTTTACTATAGTTTTTGTAATAATTATTGTGTTTAAAAAACTGTATTAATTTCGGTCTAAGACAATTTTAAGTTAATTTTCAAATTTATTATTAAATTGCATGCTCAATTGGACATTTAATTAGAGCAAACAAAATCAAGAAAATATAGAAAATTTGAACTAGAACAATATCAATTTGTTTGAGAACATTTGTGAAAAAGTTTACTAGAATAACAAGTAATTTGTAGCGCAACATTAAATTTCAGTAAGTTTAAAATAAAAATATTTAAGAAATATTATATAATTTACCGTAAAATCTGTTGTATTGGTCGCGACTTATACAACAAAAAAAGTGATCTAGGTTAAAAATATAGACCTGCGACTTATACATGAGGTGCGACTTATATAAAAAAAATGTCAACAAATTTTAACAAATTTCAACAAATTTAAAATTAATTTTAATTTATTTAAAACAAATTTTTATGATTAGAATTCTTCGAAATCAGAGTCAGTATTAAATGCATTCAAAAAATAAAATTCATTTGAAACGCTTTCATTATTATTGTCATCAGATTCGATGTCTGACTCGAAAAATTTTAAACTATACAGTTAAATTTATATATGCAAAATAAATAATTTTAAATACATCATTATAATTAATTAAAACCAATTTAAAAATGTATCAAAAATTATTGTTTTCAACTGTGCAAAATAACATTTAATTCTCTCTTAAATTTATCGATTTATAGAATTGCAAATGCTTTAAATCCATGAAGGAAGATTTATTCTAACCCATCTACTTTTTCAAAAATTTCAAAAAACTAAATTGCTACTTTTAAGAGAATAATGTTAAATTAAAATTTATATTTATATTATAAAACTACATAAATGAGCTAATAAAATGGATTACTAGAAATTTTGAAAATAAAATTTTAAATAATTTTAAATAATTGTTGAATAAAAAACGAGAATATTTTCCGCTAAAGCTAATAAATGCATATAAGCAATTGACTACACATTACATGAGTTATAGTTTATTAACAATTTGTGCGACTTATACATGAGGTGCGACTTATATAACAAAATTATTACAATTTTTGTCAATAAATGACCTGCGACTTATACACCAGATCGACTTATAAACAGGAACTTGGTTTTTCGATCCAAAATAGCAATATCCTCCCAATTAAACCCCCGGTACAATCTTAACTTAAATCAAATCATAGTTTTAAAACTTTAACTTGATAATTATATGCTCAATATTGTATGCTCAAAAAATAAACTATGAATCAAATTGAGTTAAGATGTTTAAGAGGGAGTATATTGAAAGTTTAAATCGAAAAACAAAGTTTCTGTTTATAACCCAGATTTTACAGTAATATATTAACAAATAAAATAAAACGCTTATAATAATTTTCAAGCTTTTATTTTTGTAAATTATTTTTAAATAATACAAAATAATTAAATGATCAAATATACTAATTGTTTTATAAATTATTAATAAAATGTAAATTAAATTTTAAAATATTCAAGGTAAGTTAAAATTGTACGAGGCTGCAATTAAAAAATTATTACAAAAATTTTATAATTTTATAACTTAATTTTATATGTTTTGAATACAGTTAAGTTTATAACTTAGTTTAGTACAATTAAATTTGTATACAATGCAACATTCAATTGTAACAGTCTATATTCAAAAAATATAAAAAATGCAATTTTAATAAAAATTTAAAAAAGTTATAAAGGGTTTGCAATAACTATTATGTCAAAAGAATTTTCTTAATTATAGCCTGGTAGATCCTAAAGTTATTCTTTAACTTTGCCTTTAAATTGCATATGCAATTAATTTAAAAATCTTCTTGTTAAATAGATTTGCATTGTGCGTTATCGCAAGCAAGTCCAGTGCAACACAATTTATCAACATCACATGTTTGACCAAAACTAAAACATGGTTTGCAATACAAACCATAATAGCAAACATTAGTAGCAGAACAGCATTGAGTATTCAAAGGGCCGCCGCACGCGCCATCTTCCAGTGCACAGTTCGTTGACGTTTCGCAAATGTTCGAAACCGAGCAGGACAGACCCGCACAACATGTTTGGCTTGCACAACTTAAACCCAATTCGGCACAATTGAGACAATGACCCCAATTACCCGGTCCTCCTCTATTAACGAGAGAACAAGTCAAATCTCCACAGCATTGAAGCAATTCAGTGCCGCCACAAACTTCATTTACTCCCACACAGGTTGATGGCCCACATATACCCGCTATGGTTGGATCAGTTGAGCTACACATTAGATCTCTACAGCATTGATGACCAAGTGTTCCACCACAACAGTCACCACTCAGACGACAATTATTGCAAATACCCGGATTGGTTGGAATGGTTGGGTCGGGGTCACAGGTCAAGCCCTCGCAACAGGTAGTGTCCAATAATGTGCTGCAAATACCACCAAATTTACTGCATATCGGTATCGGTTGACATAAGCTTCCATCGCATTCATATCCAGGACAACATGGCTGACTTTCTCCGCACGTCTCGAGTACATCTGAACATGCAATTACATTGGCTTGTTTACATTTTCCAAATTTCTTATTTCCTTTTTGATCATTTTGTGTGCATATTAAACCCGCACAGCATAAGTCCCGAAGCACGTTGCATTTATCGTTTTCACTTAGACATTCAAAGCGATTGTCATATGTTTCATCTAGTTGATTCAAAAATATTTGTTTAATATTTTTATTTCAGACATAAATTAAATTAATATTCATTAATTGTAAACTTTATTTTATAAAGTAAAATTATTTAGTCTGATCAAATGTATTAAAATCTAAATGTAAAATAATTTTAAAATATAATAAATAACAAAACTTTTACTGAATAACTCACCTTGTTCTTCAAGAGATAAATCAGCAGAAGTTTGTTTAATAAACAAACTTATTTGAAAAATTAAAACTAAAGCTAAGAATGCAATTATAGATTTAATTTTTAAATTATACATTTTAAAATTTCAGAAAGTATGTTTGTTAAAAATGTTTTAAAATAGTTTTAAATGGTTTTGCTTTTGTAGAATCCAAATAACTAATACTTAAATACATTAAATAACTCAAACTTATATACTGCTTACTACTACGTGTCTATACAGTTCAAACACCTAATAAAAGCACTAAATTAATATGTTCTATTGTTTCTAATCTGTTGTTATTTAAACACATTTTGTATTTTTTTAATATTTTACTGACAGATCCTATTTTATAAAATTCAATAATTAAAAATTAAAGCTTAAAAGCAAATCTTAAACTAAGAAAGTTTTACATGTTTCTGAATAGAAATCTGTTTGTTCTAAGTTAAAAGTTATAAGTTATAACCAGGGTTCGGATTTTTAACTATTTTAACTATTGGCCCAGAACATAATATAGCCCTGTTGTTTGGGATGTGCACCGATCATGTCCTGAATAGCAATTTAACCGATTTTAATAATAACTATAAATAACTATTTGAATGGTTAATAACTATTCCAAAGATAAATAACTAACCATGAATCCGGGTTTATTGCTTACAGCTTTAAGAAATTTAATTACTGTTTTTAAAACAATCAAAGCAATTAAAAGCTAACTAAATGGGGGCTTAAAGGTTTTTTTTTGAAAGTAATGTTTATAGCATAATAATATTTCTTTATATATCATATGTAAAATGGTTGCCATTTAATGCAAAAATTATTATTTTAATTTCTGTTGTCTAATAATTATATTTTTAGTTACTTTAAATAGTTTTTACAATGCCAATTATTCAAGAAAGCTAAAGGGGCATTTTTCTTAATATTACGTTTACAGCCAAAACCCCCTTAAATTTCCTAATTGCGGCTAAAACAAATAAAATTAGTTTTTAATTGCTTTAAACGCTCCAAAAACAGTAACTAATTTTTTAAAGCGGTGAGCAATAAATCCGGCTTTATGGTAAGTTATTCTAAATTTTTATATACTTTACGTTGTACTCATCTTTTGACTTGTTTTGATGTCAAATAAACTCCTGGGAAAAGTTACAGTATTTTTAAAATAGCAAGGTTGTTTTGAGAATTTTTATTGCAATTGTCTAATATTATAAAGCAAATAATACTCTATATAAAATTTTAATAATTTTAGCTTAAAATT
>JAQFXP010002535.1:0-14846 GCA_034693685.1 Belba bartosi | reverse complement strand
ATTTTGTTTTCCTTATAAAATTTTTGTCTTTCACTTTCCGCCGATAATTTTTTCATAAATATGATCTGTATTAACAGAGCTTTACACCAAAAAATATTTTGGTAATAGGGGGAGGGGCCTTGCTTTACATTCCTTGTCACTTAATTAAATGTAAAAATAATTTGAATTTATATATTATTTAAAGTGATTGAATGTGAGAAAACTAATTATTTGAATCTTAATCACAATTTAAAATATAATAAATTTTAGATAAAAAATTTTACAAAAATTAATTATATCTATTCCGTTTAAAAATGGCATTTTATGTAAATTTAAAACAAATTATAGCTGAAACTGCGACTGAATAAGATGAATACTAGTTTACAATTTATTTGAACAATATTATTAAATTTTACATTTAAATTGTATTTTGCATTTTGTGTCATTTTATTTTTTTAATCCAAACCAAACTCCCGGACGCCCCACATCTCAACCAAAAACGCCAATTAGTGAACTTTACTGCAACATGGGTTTAGTGCAAGATTTTTGTTTAACGTGTTTAGCAATAAATGTTTATAAATTACGTTTTTATAAACAAAGAGACAGTAATATTTTATCTACCATAAAATATGTGCTGTTGAGCTATTTCCATTGTCAAAAAAACTCTTCAAGTATCTTTTTTAGTAAAAAAAATACATTTACCATTTTAACTGTAAGAAATATGTTGTGTGTTATTTTTAAAATTAGTTTAAATATTTAATTCAACAAAAATTTTATTAGCTTTAAAAAATATATTTACAAATAAATTTGAAAAAATTTAGAACTATTTAAATTTCTTAACCAAGTTTTTATCTTTATGCATCAATGATACAATTGGCAATTCAAACACCAGATGAATTAATGCACAAATTACATGAACAGCAAATAAATTAAGCAAACAGATCAAGCAAATTTTTAGAAATGTAACATGTTCAATAAAATTACTCAAGCTATCAATAATTAATAATACAAAAACCGGATGAATAATGTTAACCAGTGTTGAGATTTGCCGTAACTTAAACCAATGAATAGTCGATACAAAATTAATAAAAGAATTTTTTGAAAGATATAGCAATAAAATAAAATAATAGCAAAACATTGAACCAACTTCCTTATAAATGCTCAAGGTCAGTGCACCCAACAACGTATCAGATTCAAACATGTACAAACTTAACATTAAGGTTAATAAAATTGCTGACATGACAAAAAATTTTCTCTTAATTTGCTCCAAACTTGTTAATATTTGCTTGCTGTTAATTTGGCTAATTGTATAGCCAAGGTATAAACCAGTAAAAAATGGACTCATTCGGCAAAATGTGTTTATAAAAACGAGATTCGCGTAGTTTTTTGGTCCACTATTTTGTTTTGAGAAAATATTTTTGATTATATATTTAATTTAATTATTTTTGTTTTGTTTTGATATTATGCTTACAAATCGGGGTTTAGTAGTGAAGCGTTCGGTTTAAGTGCTTTAAAAAACATTGGTTTGTATGCGTTTAGCAATGAAAATGTGATTGTTGAACTTAACATGCATAAAGCAATTATTAGATTTAGTCCGTGTTTCCTATTCCTGGTTTTAAAATTTTTTATTAATATTTTAATTATTTCCATTTATTGCAAAAGAATTTTTTTAAATTTTAACTTGCCTCATTATTGTAAACATGACAACTGGGCTAAATATAACAAGCTGTACAATTATATCTACTATCCAAGTCCATGATGTTATCTAGATAAAAATTTTAATTAAAGATTTTTTAATGGTAATTTAAATAACAAAAATAAAGCTTACTTTATTTTCCAAACTAAAAAAATTTTGCAAAAACAGCAAGTTTGCCACGAACAGTTTAACATTAAAAACTTTAGTGCCATCATCAAATTTAAGACGTGTGTTTTTAATACAAGTTCCAGCAATCAAGTTTATAGCCATAGTAACCGAATGCAAAATTGCAATTTGCCAAAGTCGGCTTGCATAAAACATTTTTAAAAATCGCCATGTTCTACCTTTACCAGCTGAAAATTCTTGATTAAATTTTTTAATAAACCAACGACTAGTAGACAAACCGCTTAATACAAAAAACAAATCTGTGCCAATTGTAAATATGTACTGGGTCTTGTCATTATAAACATTTTTATAAAGTACTGGAGACAATCCAAGCACAATCATCACAGTATGATCTACAACCAAAATTAAGCTTGCCACCACGCGCATACAGTTTAGGAAACGTAATCTTGAGTCGCCAATATCTGCATCTTGTTTTTGTGCTAGTAGAGTTTTAATGTTTTGAATTAGAGATAAGTCTTTAATAAATTTTCTGCTAAATAATATCTGATAATTTGCAAGAGTTTGTAAATAATCCAAGCTTGTACAAATAACTATTAATGATATCCATAATAAAATTAATAGTTTAAAAAATATTATAAGTTTTAATAATGGAATTTCTTGCTCAAATAATAATTTCCAAGCGTTTGTTAATTGATTAAATATTTTAGATAGCATTTTAAAATTTATTTTAAATATAGTATTAACTTTACTTGTTTAATTTAGAATAAAAATTAATAATAGTTTTAAGTATTTCCTTATTAAAATGACAAAATTATAAATTGAATTTGCGTCAATATAGTTCAATGTTCAATTTTTTAGTTTAAACTAATTAAATTCAAGCATTTGTGCAAGTAATTATTTCAAATTAACATTAATAACTCAAATACATTTCAAATTACTTCCTTTATTAAAGGATAAATATTTTTAGTTTTAATACAATAAATGTAGCAAGTTATCAAAGATATAAAACTTAATTGCAACATTTATTACTTAATAAATTGAGCATAGGTTCAAATTTAACTATATTTGTTTGCTGCGTTAAATTTGGTTAAATTAAATTGATTTAAATTTAGCCTGACAACAAGTGATTTTAGCCTGATTTAGCCTGATTTTAATTGCATTTTTAAAATAAATGTTTATTTATTAAATAAAAGTAAAAATTATTTAATTGTATAAAAGTAACTTTGTTAATAAAAAATAATAATACAATAATTTTATTTGTTTAAATAAACAAAATTATAACTAGATAAGTTTATTTTATCGATTTTATTTTTGTACTTTAAATGATAGTAATATACATTTTTAAATTTAACATAATTTTAAACATAAAACATTTATATTGCACTGACTGGTAGTAAACATTATTTAAACAATGATCAAGTTAGAAAACTTATTTATTAAGATTTTTAAAAATCTCAAAAATATACAAATAGGGAGTTTTGTATAATTTTTTCGGACGAGTAGTCGGCAGCTGATCGGTTAGGCTTTTGCACTTTTGGACGTCGTCTTCATATTTACTACAAATCAGATTATATGAATCGACTGTCGATTTACGAATATGTGCTTCATAGCCATCAACCGACTCTTTCGAGCAAGTAGCTGTGCCCTTTTCCTTTAATGCAGATACGGTACATTTGACCCAGTCGTAGTAATTACTAAAGTTTAACAATTCAAAATTAACTTTATAATAAACATTTAAATAATTTAACTAAAATTTTTATTATTTTAATAGGTAAATATTAACTGAAATAATTTTAGTTTTAAATATAAACAACTATAAATAATAAACTCGACAGGCTAAAAAATTCGACCTACCAACAAACTATCGGCACTTTACTCTTTGTGTTTCGAACTTTGTTAGTGACCGATAGGGTCGAAATCATTTTATTCCAGCAAACGGTCAGCTTATCTCTGGCACTATTACCACATTTGGACCAGCTAATAAATTGATCCTTCTTTTTGCCGCTTTTTGAACAGTATTGCTTGTTGACTTTGTCGAAGTTATAAGTAGCAAGCGACAACAAAGTTTGAGATGTGCCTTCCAAACAATCATCGCTATATTTTTTGGCCAAGTCTTTTGCATCTTTAACATCCCTGGTTTAAGATTAAAGATTTAATTTTTACATTGCGAGTTTAAAATTTATATTTTAAAACAAACAATAAAAAAAAATAAGTTAAAGATGTTAGTGTGTTTGGTGTAAAAAATTAATTAATATTTTAATTAAGCCAATTAAATGTGCATCTTACTTGCAATACTCTTTTAAATCATTTTTAGATTTAGGAAAGGCATAATCATCCGGGCCAAACTGACCAAATACATTTGACATCTTAGTATCAAATTCTCTTTTACTACAGTTCTTATTGTCAGCACTTTGTCTGCTTTGATAGCCAAATGCTGACCATTGGGTTGAAGCTAAAACAAAAATACAAAATACGTAATTTATTACCATTGACATCATCGTTATTTAGTTTTTAATTTATTTTTCAATAATTATTTTATTAACACTTTTTTCAACAACTTATATACTATGTTATGATTGAAGTTATTGACATATTTTTGACGTTAAAAAAATTAACATGTAACAAAATTTAGGTAGTTACAAATTAAATTTCATGTTAAAAACAATGTTAAAAAATTATATCCTAAATAAATTTTTATTATTTTAAGCTTAATCTACTCCTACGCATAAGTTGTCTGGATATTTATACATTGTCAATTGACATATTTTTGTCTGTTTCCTTTTATAAATTTTAAATTGCTTATATTTTTAAATCTAAGTTTATTAATCTTTTTTTTAAAGCAATTCTGAGAAAAAAATAATATTTAAAATACTAATATTTAAAAAAAAATTTCTATATTTTACTTAAAAAATAAATTAATATTTGATTAAATATGCATGTTTGTTTTTATATAAATATATTAAGTTAAAATTGATACTTTTTTATATTTATTGTGCAAATTTTTGAATTATTATTTACAATTCCTAGTTTTACTGTTTTATTATAAATTTAAAAAAATTAAATTATTGTTAAATAAAATATAAAAATAAATAATTATTTATTAAATCCGGTATATTTATTGCATAAAATCAATATTAAAATTAATTAAATTATTATGAATAAGGAAACATAAACTAATAAAAATTAACTTTTTAAACTAAAATGTAAAATTCGTAAATTACCAAGAAAAATTTTATCAAATTTAGACGTTAATAGTAATAGAAATAAACGCAATTAAAAATACGCATTCAATTGCATTGAGAAAAATACAAAATATTTAAAAGTTTGAAATTGAAACAAAAAAATAATCTAACTAAAAAATTAATAAAAACTTGTTAAAATAATAATACAAAATAACTTGTTATACTAAAAAAAATAAAAAATAAAAATGTCTATCATTGACAACAAGATAGCCATCGCTTGGATTAATTTGAAATATACGATAAGAACCGGTATTTTAAGAAAAGAAAAAATTCTGTTAAATCAAGTGAACGGATCGGTCGAATTCAGTTCATTAACGGCTCTAATGGGGCCGTCGGGTGCCGGTAAAACTACCTTGCTCAAATGTCTAAACGGCAAACTAAAAGCTGGTTTGTGTAAAGAGTCAAAAATATTTTTGCCAAAATCGGAAAAAATCAATTCATGTCTTATCCAACAGCAAGAGAAGGAATATTTGATTTTGAAATTAACTGTTAAACAGAATCTGATCTATGCGTCAAAGTTGAAGAATAACGGCAATAGTATGCCAATCGATCACGATTTAAATGTTGAGAATATTCTTCAGGAACTACTCTTAAGTCATATCAGAGATAATAGAGTTGTAGACTGTAGTGGTGGCGAACAGAAGAGACTGAGTATTGGCTTAGAGTTGACCTCGCTCATCAAGCCGAATTTATTATGTATTGATGAGCCGACAACTGGCCTGGATAGTGAGGCGGCTGAAACAGTAAATACAATTTTTAAATTTTATTGATAAAAGTATAATCAAATTTAAAATTGTTTATTTAATTTTGCTAAATTTTTAATTATATATATTTTTAAAAAATTTCAAAACAAATAATAAGTCTTTTATAAACTATCTCTTATTTTGTTTGTTTGGCTATTTGATTATTATTTAATCTTGATTTAATGTTTTAATCTTTAAAAATGTTGTCTTGCACAGATTATGAGAGGTCTAAAATTTTTATCGCAAACGCACGGAATAGCAATCATAACAAGTATTCATCAGCCGAACAGCGAAATAGTCTCACTATTTGACAAACTCTACTTACTGTCCAGTGGCGGCCATTGCGTCTACTCGGGACCACCGCAGCAATTGGCCGGACATCTCAACAACTGTGGCATACCGTGCGAAGAGAGCCAAACACAGAAACAAACGCCAATCGAATTAATGCTAAAAATTACGTCAAAAATCAGTCAAACAAACGACGAGAGCATCAAATGTCTTGCAACGCAAACACTGCATGAGCGGCAAATTGTACTAGATGAAAATGCTTCTAGCCTGAAACATTTTCCAAATGGTGTTGAAAACCGGACGAAATGTTTCAAATTTCGAGATATGTCGTATCTATTGATGCGAACAATGCTCTACACATATGTGTGCCAATGGAAACATATTTTACTGCAATTTGTTTTCTACATATTAAGTGCCTTGATCATTACGCAAATGTTTCACCCTGGTATTGGCAAAAATGACGGCTGTTTTGGTTTTTTGTTTAATCCAAATACGAGTTGCGCTAGGACGCTTGAAGAAGAGACTATGCTATATCAAAATATCAAGTTTATTTTTCTAAATTCAGTTATTATTATGTTTATTCCGCTTTCGGTGACGGCACTGGCGTTTTCAGCTGATGTGCATATATTTCTACATGAACACCAAAATAGTAAGCAGTTTCGAATTTCAAAAAATAATCTAGATTGAAATAATTTTCTAATAAAACGAAATTTTTAAAATTAATTTAAATTATAACAAAAACTATTTTTAAACAATTATTGCATTTAAAAAAGTCTTATTAATTGTTTAGACAAATCTAACTTGTATAAATGCTATTTTTAAAAAATGTAATTGTACTTTTTATAATTTATTCAGAATGGTATAGCACAAGCTGTTACTTCATAGTGAAGAACATAGTGGAAGCGTTGCCGACAATCATAAACTCAATTGTATTTGCATTAATGACATTCCTCCTGAGCTCACAACCCCTGGAATGTAAACGACTGTTCGGTTACACAGCAATCATAACAATTGGAATGTTAAGCACACAAGCAATTGGTTATCTAATCGGGATCATATTTCTAAATTACGACAATTTCGCCATCATATTTGCCATTGGCTTCTACAGTGTGCTTGTTAATTTTTCCAATATTTTTATTCCGGTCAAAGAAATGCTATACATATTCCAACAAATGAGTGAATTTTCAATAACAAAATTCATATCCAATTCAGTCCTAATCGTAATCTATGGCCATAATCGGTGCTCCGATGGCATGATATCACTCGTAATGACTAAATACGAGTTGTCGGACGACCTGCTCATGACATACATCACATATATGTTGATCTATGTGTTTGCACTTCGACTCTTGGCTTTAATTCTGCTTTGGATTAAAACAAACAATTTATTTGATATTAATATAAAGCGTAAAATGCGCTGTAAGTCAAGCGAAGCAACTGTTCATCAATCGACTGACCAAATGTTGAATTCCCCGAAACTCAGACCGTATTCACTCGAATTCAAGCCATTAAGCGATATATGTATTACAAATGAGTATTCAATTGATATTTTGGATCAAAATTTAGTGAATGAAGAGCTAGACTTGAAAAACAAATTATGTATCGCTTGGACTGATCTGACGTTAAGTAAACCAAAAACTCTTTTCAAAAAAGAAAAATTAATTTTAAACCAATTAAATGGTTGTCTGGAGTTTGGAACTCTTACCGCACTGTTAGGGCCATCGGGTGCTGGTAAGACATCACTGTTGCGGACAATTAACGGCAATCAGTCTTTAAAAATGAGCGATAACTCCAATCTATATCTGAGTAAATACCAGAAGATATTCACTTGTCTTATATCACAAGACGTTTCCGAACACCTGTTCAATGGTCTGACTGTCAGACAGGCTATGATTTATGCGTCAAAATTGAAAAATTCTGAACTCGATTCAATTGATCACCAGAAGAATGCATTGGATTTATTATCGGAGCTCTGGATCAACAATACTATCGATACGTATGTGAATGACTGTAGTAGTGGTGAACAGAAACGACTGGTTATTGCACAGGAGTTGACGTCTGCCGTCAAACCGAATCTACTTTGTATTGATGAGCCGACCAGTGGTTTGGACAGTACTGCTGCTCAAGTGGTTTGTATTAGAAAATTTCAAAATGTATTTTTGTAAAAAACAATTTTTTTATTATCAAGGTAATAAGTTGCTTGAAAAAATTATCACAAAACCATAACATATGTGTCATAACATCCATACATCAGCCAAACACACAAATACTGGCAATGTTTGACAATTTGTATGTATTGGCCAAAGGAGGCCACTGTGTATACACGGGTCCACCCGAACACCTGAGCGCACATTTAACCGATTGTGGCATTGGTTGCTTAGATACACAAACACCGATCGAGGTAGTCGTCAAATACTCTTGTAAGGGATTAGACAATAATTACGTCAAAAAACTAGTCGATAAGACGGCCGAACAATGCGTTCAATACATCGGCAAACGATGCGCTGAAGAGACAAATCTGTTCTCAAATGGAAACACATTTTTGAGCAAAAGATTTCATTTAATTGATTTAATGTATCTATTGCTGAGAACAGTGACGCAAACGTATCAATATTTGTGGAAGTTTTTAGTCTTGAAATTTATCGCCTTGCTATTTTTCGGCTATTCACTTACCTGGCTATTTAATCCAGATATCGGTAAGCCTAGTGGCTGTTTAAATGTGGAAGATGACTTTGAAGATTGCAATAAAACTGATGACAAGCTTAAGGACGACTCACTTCTAGTGCAGAATATTTATTACAATTTTTCGGTTATTTTGTTGTTTTTATTCTTCGAGTTAGTGTCGTCTACAATGACGTTCACACCAGACGTTAAACTATTTCTTAATGAGCATAAGAATGGTATGTTATTTATCTAGTTAATAATAATTTGGTTAAAAACATATATTTTTTCAAACATGTTTATTTAAATTATAAAAAATAAAATATGCTGTTTGTTTAATATTTTATTAGAAACTGTAATAAAGTAATTAAATTATATTTTTGTATTTATATTCAATATAAATTTTATTTCTATCGGACGGCTTTAATTGGATTCATTCTATTTCTACATAAAATGTCAAATTTTTAAATGTTAATTTTTAAAAATTAATAGTGGTAAAATAAACTTGCAAAATCAATTTTTAACAATTTTAGATTTTAGTCATTTATTTTTGATAAAAAACAAACTTTTTTAATTTATTAATATTTTTGTTTTAATTTAAAATTATTTTAAGATTGACAATACCACCATGATGTACTAGCACAAATAATTATTTATTTTACTGAGCAACTAAGAGCAGTTAATAATAAAAAAAATATTTTTTTAAATTCAAAAACTAGTTTAAAATATATATTATATATAAAATAATTTTATAATTATATTATATTATTGTTTAATATTTTGTCAAAAACTGTAATAAAGTAAATGAATTAGATTTTTGTATTTATATTGGATATAAATTTATCTTCAAATTGGAAGTGAAAAGTCTACAGATCTATTTTTACACAAAATATAAATTTTCTAAATTTTAGTCTTAAAAAATTAATAGTGGCAAAACAAAAATTTATTTTCGATTATAATCATTAATTTTTTCCCGATAAAACTTAAAAACAAAACATATTTTAATATATCTAAAACTCTAGCGCTTTCAGGAGTTATTGGATATTAAATAAAATATTAATTTAAGTGAAATTAAAAATAATTTTTAAAATCTATTTTAAAATACAAATTTTAAACAAAATATTTATTTATTTATATTTATCAAGGTTGGTATAGTGCGGGCACATACTATTGGTCCAAGGCAATAATCGAATTAATTCCAACACTAATCACAATAATTAGCTTCATATTAGTGATAGACATATACGGCGGACACAAATACTTTTGGGACTATTTCTATGTTTTAATATTAGGCACACTTTGTATCCAAAACGTCGGCCATATTATCGGCATATTCTTCAATCAGGATCTCAAGTCGGCAACAGTCGTATCGATGGTTTACTACATAATCCTCTGTTTGTTTAGCAATTATTTAGTGCCTATTAATGAACTTCATTATACGATCCAATGGTTGAGTAATTTTTCGGTCATTAAACTGATAACCGAATGTATACTAATTCGGTTCTATGGCTTCAAACGTTGTCTATCGATAGAGATATCATCCGTTTTGTACTTTTTTAAGCTCCAGAATAGCTATTATTACCGAAATTTTCTTTTACTTATTTTACAGTTTGTTTTTCTCAGAGTTTTAGTTTTATTACTGCTTTTGATTAAAACTAATGTTAGGTTTAATTCCAAAAAGGAGTCAAAAAGTTTGAGTTTGTTTAATCTGAATAAACCGAGAAAAACGGTCTGGATTGTTTAATTTACACAATGGTAAATTTATATAAAACAACTATTTAATTGCTATATAGCTGAAACGTACATGTAAATTTTAATTTTTATAAGCCAATATAAAAAATGACACAAGTTAAAATTAAATGAAATGATGAGCATGAAAGGAGTAAACTATAAACAATTACGTAATTATTTATAATAAACTTATATTTTATAACTAACATGAATGTTTATTAAATTATTTGATTTTATATTGAGAAAGATAGCTAACAAATATAAACATTGTTTATAAACAGGAACTTTGGTTTTCGATCCAAAATAGCAATATCCTCCCAATTAAACCGCCGGCACAGTTTTAACTTAAATCAAATCATAGTTTTAAAACTTTAACTTGATAATAACATATTTATATACTTGTGTTAAAAAATGAAATGTGAATCAAATTGAGTTAAGATGTTTAAGAGGGAAGATATTGAAATTTTGAATCGAAAAACAAAGTCTCTGTTTATAAAACATTTTACGAAATGATTAAATATTCGATATTTAAACTTTATAACTCTCATTTGTTTTTTAAACTAGCAAATTTTTAAAACAACTAAATTATTGCGAATATATTCAAAAAAATATTACAATTTTCGAAAAAAGTATTTGTTTTGATAACACTCTGATATAACTAAGTTATCAGTTGAGACCTACTTGTGCTGATGTGTTGATTAAAACGAATGAATGGGTTATTAATTCAATTACAGTAAAAGAAAGTAAAGAATTTGATTCAATTTTAAATAAACTTGAATGATTTTATTATGATTATTTAATGAAAAAATCTAATATATCAAAAACAATTTATACATTAAATAAAATTGTATAAACAGTTTTACTAACTTATTAATAAAACACATGTTTAGTATAAAATTTAAAATAAAGTTTTGAAACAAATCAAATGATTCAAACAATTAATCACTAATTGATCAACATAAAAAAGTTAATAAAATTTATCGCTTTTCAATGCCAATCCAAATTTCTTTAACTGATAAAAGAGGGGTTACATTGAGAAACTTAAGCGGCACAACCGTCCTGGGTGATTTTGTAAACTTATATCTCATTATAATATGAGCTATTGCTAACTTAGCTTCCATTAATCCAAACCTCATACCAATACAATTTCTAGGCCCAGTGCCAAATGGCAGGTATGTATAAGGCACAAGCTGGTCTCTATTCTCGGCTAAAAATCTATCAGGTATAAATTTTTCCGCATTTTTATAATATTGTTCCGAATGATGTATAGCATAAACTGGTATTTCAACCAATTGACCCTTATATAGGTCAATGTCAATATCAACCAGTTTGACGTTCTCCGTAACCTCCCGTTCCAATCGAGTCACCGGCGGATACTTCCGAAGTGTTTCACTGACGGCTGCGTCCAAATAGGGCAGTCGTTGTAAGACTTCATAACTGATCTCTTGTTTCGAATCGACGGCAGATATCACTTCTTTGTATAACTTTTCCTGACATTCGGGGTTCAGCGCCAACTCGTAGGACAGATAGCCCAGTGTTGTCGCCGTCGTCTCAAAGCCGGCCAATAGGAATACCCAGGCCTGGGCCAGGATTTCATCCTCAGTCAGTGTTTTGATTGCATAGTTTGCGCTATAAATCTGTTTCGATGCCTCGACTTCGTCTTCGCCTGATTTTATGTAAATTAAATAATTATTTTATTTTTGAAAGTATTTTTTAAAAACTAAAAATAATGTTTAAAATTTAAACATGATATTTTATAATATTATATTAAATTTATTTTACATAAACTTTATTTCTAATTTTTTAATTTATAAAAATCTAATTCTTTACAAATAAATGTAAAAATAAACAAGATTCTATAAACTAACCTTCATTAATATGATGCGATTCGATATTATCATTAATATCTTTCTTAACCACTTCATCGGCTTTCGCGTCCATTAATAGCTGAATAAAATCATTATTTTTCTCTCCATTTCTACGTTTATGCATAACATGTCGGGTTAGACCAAATATATATTCGTTACCTCTTTCATCAAAATTTGTTCGAATTCCCAATAATTTATTCAAAAATTTTGGAAAAACAAACGCCGGAATCCATTTGAGAACCTTCATAACGAAAATATCTCGCACACTTTGTACAAACTTACTGTTCGGATCTTTTTGTGCACTTATATTAGTTGCAAACGCTGTTGCTGCTATTACGTCCATGGTAAAGTTCTGATGCATATCTTTAACATTTATCTCTTTGATACTTGTTGCAATGTCTTCCAAATGTACTAGGTACTCATCTAAGCAGTTACGCACTACATGGTACAATTTTTTCAGCTTGCCACTTGTAAATGTTGAACTGCAAATAGTTCGCAATCGCTTCCAGTCTTCCACTCGAGAAAAGAATAAATTTTTATTCACAATCGGGTGCTCTGTTCGCAGTTCTCGTCGGTTTGAGAAAGAGCTAAAATCTTTAACCAGAATTTGTTTGATCAAGGTGGGTTCGGCTACTTGTAAGACCGGGTCAGTTCCATTAAATACACTGTTTTAATAAATTAATGGTATTAAAATTTAATGTAAAAAACATTTTTAATATTTTATGTGGTAACTTTTTAAATTAATTAAATTTTACTATAAATTTAGATAAAACATAATTTATCTTATATACTAATTTGTTAGTTAAATTATTATTACAATTTATTTTGGTTTACTATGTGTTTTTAATTTATAAATGTAACATAGCACTTATTAAACTTGATTGATATGGTAAGAATACCGCAAATAATAATAAAAAATTAAACTAATTAAATAACAAGTACTTTACCAATTAAATAAAAAAATTTATATTATTTATTAATATAGATTAATGCAATTTTGTTTTTTTAATATTTTAATTATGTAAATATTTTTAAAGCTCTAAACAAATAAATTATATTTTTCTATACAAATGTCAAAACTTTTTATTTTTTAAATTAAATTTTTAAAATTAATTTAGTTTATTTTTTAATAAATAATTATCTTACCCATAAATATTTCCAAATTTTTTTATATAACCCATATCTAGATCACCAAGCGGATTTCTTATTCTATCGAGAAAATTGCCAAAAAGTAATATTGGTTTTGGGCCAACAATACCTCTTTTGCTCCAATAGCTGTAATTTTTAGTCAAAAACCTATAAAATAAAACACAATTAATATAATTTGAAAAAACAATTACAAATATATTTAAAATAAATAAATATATTAACCAATAAATAAATAGTAAAGTAGACAGGAATCCAACTAGAAATTTCCACATATTAAATTCAAGAATTTCAATCATTTTAAAAATTCAATTCAATAATTCTATTAGTTTTATAATTCTATTATTTATTAGTTTTAATGCTAACAAAACTTTTTCATTTAATGAATAGAAATACAAAATTCGACTCAATTTATACAAAACTTATAAACCTATTCCAATAAACATCAACGGGTACAAATTTGTTAGTAGATAACTAGAAAAAAATCCCATACTATTCAAACTCTAAACAAAAAATGGACTAAAAGTATAAATTTTTCCCTTGAATTCAATGCAATCACTTTAGTAAATATTTTTTTCCTTTATCATTGTTTGGTACAAATTGTTTAATAGAATGTGCACGGGAGTTATTTAAAAAATAAATTTTATTGATTACTATTGTAGAAATATTTTATTAGTTGGATATTCAGATAACTTCGATTTGTACTCAAGTGTGTACCCGCAGATACAAAAGATATCTGGCGTTTGTTATATTAATGCTCAGAGATGGGCACATTTCATAGTTTAAAAGAGTTAATTAACGTTTTATACCATTTACTAAACATACAAAAACAATATATCTGCAATGGCTACTGGTGGCCACCAGCGGCCACTGCAGATATATTGTTTTTACATGCTTAGCAATTGGTATAAAATGTTAATTAACTTATTTGAACTATGAGATTGACTCATCTCTGTTAAAGCCCCTTCAAAAATGTTTTTATATGACATTGATCCTTATGATATAAACTATCTTTTGTGAAAAGAGTCGACTTAATCTGCGAGTACACACTTGGGTACAAATCGGAGTAAGTAACAAGTCTATTTATCTTAGGCAGACATTTTCTCATTGTGTAAAATACTAGTTGCTTACTTTTACTTCTTAGTTCACAAGTAAAAAAGGCATATCTGAATAGTCATAATTTATGACTCATAAAATATATACAATTTTTGTTTGTTAAACAGCTATATGCAGAGCCGTATATTTCTTTAAATTTTGGTTAAAAAATTTAAGCGTAGTTTTTGTCTTGATCATCTGATCAGTTAATGTCTATTCGTATATTTCGTGTGTTTATTGACAATTAATTTAATTCCACAAACAATTATAA
>JAQFXP010002534.1:0-14850 GCA_034693685.1 Belba bartosi | reverse complement strand
TGTCGACCTCATAGCAAACCCTAGTCGAGTCATACCTCTATGTTGACCTCATAGCAAACCCTAGTCGAGTCATACCTTTATGTCGACCTCATAGCAAACCCTAGTCGAGTCATACCTCTATGTTGACCTCATAGCAAACCCTAGTCGAGTCATACCTCTATGTTGACCTCATAGCAAACCCTAGTCGAGTCATACCTCTATGTTGACCTCATAGCAAACCCTAACCGAGTCATACCTCTATGTTGACCTCATAGCAAACCCTAACCGAGTCATACCTCTATGTTGACCTCATAGCAAACCCTAAGTGATTTATGGAATGCGCATTCCAAAAACACAAATATAATTGAATTAAGTTTTTAATATATAATTTTCGTATGTTAATAAAGGTTTATAATTACAAAATGTATCTAAATCATATTTATAATAATTATTTGTTTTTTTATATTTATATGAATAATATTTTTTTATAAATTCCGTAATCATTTGATTACATATTATATAAATTTTGTTATTTTCACAAAATATCAAATTTATATTTACAATAGAATTCTGAATTTTAAGAAAATCATTTGTTTTGTAAACAATTCCTCTAAATTCTAAATAATCCATTACGTTAACATTTGTCTTATTTTCAATTAAAAATTTTAACTCATTTTTTATAACATTAAAACAAATAATTTTCTTTTTTTTAATAATTGGCAAATTATTGTCATTTAAAATATACCGGCTTTGATGCCTTGAACTTAATGTAAAAGTTATATTTTTATAACAATTTGTAATTTGAAATAATCTTTTAAAGTAATAATGTTTGCGTTCATATCGTAATGTGGAATAATATATTAAACAACCAAACTTTTTAATTAACATTGGATAATGAATTAAATAATGCATTTTAGGTGTTATTGACACTTCAGGAAATATATATTTAAATTTTTTTAAAAATTTAAATATTAAAACTTCTAATTCAGAAATATTATTGTGTGACAATTCTTGACAAAATACAAAACACATTATTTGTCGAAACAAGGTATACAAATTACGAGTTTCCACATCAATGTATTGTTCGATAAAAAATGGCAAATATAAAAACAACTTTAAAGCCTGAAAAATAAAATTATAATTAGTGAATGCGCATTCACAATTATTTGATAATACCTCAGCTCCTGTTGTCTTGATTTGTAAATTCTTTTTTAAAGATTTTACTCGAATTTTATTTTTAATCATAAAATTATTAAATTGTTTTTGAATTTCTTCACTAATAATATATTTTTTAATTATAACAATTAATAATTTTACAATAACTCCGTGTTGAATATCATGTAAAATATCTGGACAAGTTCTGTCAAAAATATTAAAATTGTTTAAATTATAAAAAACATTTTCTTTATTAATACCAAATTTTTTTCTAAAACTATTATTTTCTCTAATTTTAATAATATCTAAAACATATTGTTCATTTGTTCTAATTACATATTTATTTTTATCAAACTTATATTGAATTTCTTTATAAGTTGCATAACAATAACGACAAATACACCCATTGCTAAAATTTGTAGTCATACCTAAAATTTCATGAATTCCCTTATTATCTCCTACTATTGTAAAAATATCTCCTTTTATTAGTTCAATTTTGTTATCAAACATTATTTCAATTCCTATTGATCTTAATTTTATTATATCTGTAATAAAAGGTTTTAACACTTGACTTAAACCAGATTTATTAACAGTATCTCGTTTTGCCAATAAAATTAAATGAATGTTATTTCGTTTGCATTGATTTTTATAATCAATATTATTTAAGGTAAAATAAACGGCTAAAACCTGACATTTTGTGTTAGCTAATCCTATCGGATTACTTAGAGTAACGTCATCTATAAATAACTCAATTCGAATAAATTTTTCTTTCATTCTTTCATCATTACAATAAACAGTTCCCGATTCAGATGTTGTGTATATGTCGGTCGTCTGAGCTATAAAATAAAAATAAATTAATTTAGTAAATGTGCATTCACAAAATTACCTTTAGATTTAAAGCAATTATTTTTGAATTCTTCGTTTTTTAATAAAAACTTTAAAGTTTTTATTATTGATATATAATGATATACATCTCCTGATGCTTCATACTCTTGAGGCGATGGAATTCCAATTTCCTTTTCTAAGAACTTATTTTGAGTTATTGAACTTTTACTTAATTTTTTTAAACTGTCAAATAATATTTGATTATTTTCATTATTAGGAAAGTTGCGATAAAATTCAATTGACTGTTCATTTAATTTATTAATTCCTTTAGATGTCATATTATGTTTTTCTCGCATTTGAATTAAATTAGTTAAAAATTCAATTTGAATTTTGTTTTCATTAAAATTATTATAAATTTCACAATTTTCTTGAATAAACTGAGTGTCTTCAGAAACAAAAGAAATGTTTTTTTCAACATTTTGTTCTATTTGATTATTCTGATTTTTATGATGTCTAAAATAATGCATTTCAATAGATTTAATTGTTTTATACTCAAAGACTTTCAGACAAATATGACAATGAATTTGCTCTTTGTTTTCAATATGTAATTTACAGTGAATTTTATATGACTTAAAATTGTCTGCAATCCAACCACAAATGCATTTAAACATTTTAAATTTAGCGCTTATTTGTAATGCGCAGTAAATTTAGCGCTTGTTTGGAATGCGCATTCCAGTCCAATGCGTTCACAAAAATGGCCGCAAATGTGAGTTCAAACGGTTTTATCGAAGTCGAAAATCTATTAAATTCAATTAAATTGGAAAAGTATTTGAAAATCTTTAAAGGTAATTAATCATAATATAATATACAATGTTAATTTAATTATATTTTATTAATAAAATAGTAATTAATTATAAAAGTTATGTTTAGATTTGATTCTCATCTCATCTCAACTTTTTACCTTTATTTCAATATATTTTTTATTATTAATTATGATTATAAGAGTCAGATATCAATGATAACGGTTTAAAAGTAGTAGAAGAAGAAGATCTTGAGATAATACGGAAAATATCAATCACTGATTTTCGTATAATTTGGAATACAATTAAATATTTGAGGGAAAGCGATCACAACGTGACGTTCGTTCAAATTAATTCAAACACATTAGAAGACGTGTCTGAATTGAACGTAGATGGCGTTACAAATCAACTTGAAGTGTCGACTATTCCTAACAATCAATTACAGCCAATTAGACGCGTTCGGAGTAACAAAGATTACGAACAATTAAAAGAATGGCCAATGATTTACAAACTTCCACCATTTGATCCGTTAATTCAACAAATTCTCAACAATAATAATAATATAAATCACAAAATTTGGATCAAAATTGCGGACACATTGTATAAACAACTAAAAACATATTTCAAGTATTTAAAATCAATAATTGAATGCGCATTCAATTAAAAATTTATTGATTATATTTAGCCGCTCAGCACCCGATTTTGAATTAGAAGAAATTTGCAAAACATTTATCGTTCAATTTCCACAACATAGGAAAGATAATGAATTCATGGGTTATGTTAGTATTAAAATTTTATTTTTAAGAAATTAATTAATTTTTTATATTAAGGAATTTCTAATGGATATGATTAGAAATAAATACAACGAATACCGACGTCTGGCTAACACATTAAAACCAAATTTACCTAAACGAAAAATTAAAGAAACCAAAAATTCAACCAAAAAGTTTAAAGGAATTGACACTTCAAATGTGGTTGAAACTGATGAGAATTTTGATTTAAAAGCCTTAATTAAATCAAATATACATTTGGCAACAATTACTGGGGTAATAAATTTATCCAGTGAATGCGCATTCACTTAAATAATATTTATTTTTTAGTTTGATCAGCAATTGTGTTGGAGTATACAGAAATATTATGAACAAAACGTTTTAGAAAATAGCGAATATTTTCAATTATTTGTTTCAAATGGCTCTCGAGTTTTTCAAAAGATTGTGTCTTCGAATGAGTTTACAAATTCAGTTGCAAGGTTTTTAAAGTTTAAACCTTATTGCGGTAAAAATATGTTTATTCTCAAAATTAAATATTAATTAATATTATAATTTCAGATAAAGGAAAAGCAATCAAATCTATATTAATTTTAGAAGACTTTCTAAATTCAAGTTCTCTGATATCAATTGAAGATTCATTACGTATTAAAACAGATACTTATTTTAGTATTAAGTCTCGCTCAACACTTATGCGCGAATTGGAAACCAATATTGTGGACACAATAAATGGAACCGTTGTTGTGTCAGGAGCCCCACTAATGACGACTTCATTAATTAAAGGATTGTATTATGTATTTATGAGTTATTACGCTTTTAAAGTATCATACGATGAGAAGACTTCGGATGTATTGCAATGCATTGAACGACTTTTTATGGATTGGAGTTTAACAGACTTTTCAACTAAAACAAGACAAGTGTTCGACAAATTACTTATTAATTAAAACTTTTTATTGTATAATTTAATATATATATATATATATTGTTTGAATGCGCATTCAAACACTTATATAATTTTAATTTTTAAAAATAATTATTTTAACTTTAAAATATGTATTTAAATTCTAAACTGTATTTAATAAGATTAATTAAATCGACTAGTAAATTTCAAATTTTTTACTTGTAAAATTATTAATGCTTATATGTTAATAAACTATTAATAAGTCATTTTATTCATAATTTTTATTGGTTTATTTACAAACTAATATTTGTTTTTTTCGTTTATTTAATTTGTTTATTTACTATTATGCACTTGTTTATTTACATATTTTTATTAATTAATTTTCAAATTTTTAATAATAAAATTTTGTAATATATTTACAAGTTTTAAATTGTAAACAAGTTTATATTCTAAAATATTGAATTCAAAACTAGTAAAATTTTGTTACCTTTTTACAAGTTAGCAATAAAAATATTACAAGTTTAGAGAAAAAAAGATTTTCAGTGTTGTTTCGTTAATTCAGTTATTATTTGTTTTTATAATTAAATTAATTAATAAATACTTTTATTCGTATTTAACATATGTTTTGGTTTTGATTAGAAATCAATTTCTGATTCCATTGAATGTGTTTTTAGAATTGAATTGAGTTTTGATTTATTGAATGATTTGTTTCGAAATGTTTTCCAAAAATGTAATCAAAACTGAAATCAAAAGTAATTTCTATTCAAACGAATCGTTCGACAGATTCGGAGACGACTTATGCGAACATATATTACAGTATTTGTCGTCAATTGAAGACTCGTTTCGATTAGAGTTAGTGTCGAAACAGTTCCGAAGATGTCTTCACACAAAACAATACAAATTATTACTAAGAATTGGCGATAATTTGGCGAAAAATTTGAATTTTTTTTCCGATTCAATAGATTTGTCGTCATTTGAGTCAATACTAAAAAAGTGTCAAAATATCCGATCAATTGATTTCGGTTTTTATTTTGGAAATCGAAATAATTACCCGAATTATGATATGTTTGAATCGATTAACAAATATTGCGATAATTTGGTTGAAATTCATTGCGATTTCAATGAAATAAATGTCGAAAATATTGACTCATTTTTTGCCAAAAATGCGAATCAATTGAAATCAATTCAATTCAACGAATGGTTTGATTCCGAAGACATTAAACACTGTTTTGAGCGAAACATCAGATTATGTCTGAATTTACGTCAATTGAAGTCATGTTTCGATCGATTGACTCATTTGAAGCACTTTTTCGGCGATAATAACGAAGTTTTGTTCAAACGATTGCAAAGAATTAAATTTGATTTGAATTTTGAAAATACAAATCAATTCGAATTAATTGCGAAAAACAATAAAAAGAGTTTAAAAGAGATTAAAGTATTTTACAATCGATTCGGAGACACGTCTTCACATCAATTGGTGTTCAATAGTCTAACGACTGGTTTGTCTGAATTGTTTGAATTGAAAAGTCTGTCCATTACTGCCTTTGAATGCGATTCCGTAATAATAATTAATTTATTGGCAAATATTAGTCAGAAATGCAAACAATTAAAGAGTATTTCTCTATGTTTTGCGACACTTTCGCACAAATTATTGATTGAATTATTTGATTCATTAAAACTATTCAAACAATTGAAACGAATAAAATTTGAATTATGTGATGGTTTTCAGATTACACGTAATAATCAACAAAATATTGAATTAAAACTCTTTAATGGTTTCAATGCGTTAACACATTTGACATTCGATTCAATGAATAACTCATTTCTCGAAACAATTGACAAATTTCTGCCAAAACTCGAATTTTTGGAAATTTATATTTCGATAAAACTGTCGAATAATGCGATCAATTCATTGGCAAAACTACCGAACCTTCAAATACTTCGATTGAACGGCAGATTCGAATTTATTCCTGAGTCGAGTGTTAATCAATTGATTAGTAATTGTCGAAAATTATTGAAAGTTTTTAGAAATAATGTTTTAATTGGAAATAACTAATAGTTCGGTTGATCTGAAGTTTAATTTTTCTCAGAATTAATGCAAAATATCTTTCAATAACTTTAACCAATTGTATGAATACTTTAGATTAGAAATTGTTTATTAATTTTTTTTTGTATTTTTTCTTTTGCTGTTTATTTCATTACTTGTAATTCAATTTAAAAACTTGTTTTAAAATTCAATTAATTAATATGTTTTGTAATTTCAGTTTAAATTAAATTAGTTTTTGTAATCAATTAAAAAAAATAAAATACTTTTTTAGAATTTTTGTGGAATTTTTGGTAATTTTTGTGGAATTTTTTATTTTTACATAAATTAATTAAATAAAAAAAACAATTTTATTAATATTTTTAAATAAATTTTAATATTTATTTCAAATATATATTAATCGAAGTAAACATAATTTCGAATCGGTTTGTGGTTTACCCTAATAACCAGTTTTTCCGTTTTACTCTGCTCTGGAATCAACTCTAGTTTCATGTCTTTGTTGTTCACAACTCTAATAACTTTTGAGTGTTTGGATGGTCTGAATGAAGCCATAGCTGCCTTATTGGCCACCTGTGCCACCACTCCTTACACTAATTTAACCGATTCTGGAGATACAAACTCACTTAAGTGAGTCATAGCATAGGAGCTAATTTGTCTCTAGTATTTACAATTATCCGGATTAGCAATAACTTAACTTTATTTATCAAGGCAATTTTAAAAAATTACTTTTAATAAGGTATTTATAAAACATTAAATTTCAATTTTATTTGACAAACATTTGATCTCGTAAACTTATAAAATTTACTAAATAATCAATTTGAAAATTGCAGCTTTAGGTAATAATATTATTTTGTTTTTATAAAATAGATATTAATATTAATTTTGAAGTGTTTTAAAAATCTTGTTAACAGATTCTCTCATTTTAAAACACATTTAAACAAGCAAATATGTATTTACGCTTATATACTTAAATAAATATTTGTAATAATTTAATATTAATTAATATTTATAATTAAATTTATATTACTATCTCTCGGTCTGTTAACAGGGTATTAATAAATTATCTAGGCAAAATTCAGACAAAAATGTATTAAATATTAGATATTAACAAAAAAAATTATTTCCAAATTTAAATAATTAACCGGGACATAAACTAAAAATTAGTTTGCTCTTAAATAAGTTGTATTGTATTAGAAAGTATTCGTAACATTTATGTGGAGTAAGCGTAGGCCTGGGCAAAACATAAGAGTTCAATGTGTTTGTTAGTTTTTTTGTGGTTTATTTACACAAAAAAAAATTCTGCAGTGAATCTCGATTCACCTTGCAAATATATTATTTGTTAATGTTTAATAAATAGTAAATAAAGCTAACTTACAGTTTAAACTCTTAAGTTTTGCACATGCCTAATATAGTAAATGTGACTAAATTATATAATAAAGGTTTTAATTCAAAGGTAAGTATTACTGTTATACAATACAAATTATTTTAATACGATTTTATTAGAAACCAGTTTTAAATTTTAATAAGTTTTATATAACAAAAATTAATTCATATGCAATTAAAATTGTAAAAAAATTAACACATTTTTATAAATAACATATTAGATAAATCCCAAATTTATAGTTTATTATGTAATTAAGTTTAGATAGAAAATTACAAATTAATATTGCAATACTAAAGTTAAATATATTATTAAAAATTTAAAATATGTATTGTTATTAAGTTAGATTGATTAATAGGTCTAAAGTTTAATTATTAATAAAAATTTAAAACAATAAATTTATAAATAATTTTAATGTAATTTCAAATTATTTCCAATTGCTATTTTACATTCACTTATAAACATTTTAAAGTAATTTATTAAAAAATAACAGAAAATAAAATTTTTACATATTTAAAAATAATCTTAAATATATTTATATTAATTTTTGATTTGAATTTACATTAGTTTATATTCAATTAAATAATTCACCAAAAATCGTAATGTCACATCCCCATTGTTTATGGTCTTGTGGCTCCATTTCTAAAACAATATCAGAACAATCTAAACCGCCTGATACAATTTTGATTCTTGGAAACGAGAGCTTGTTCGATTTTTGTGTAATCTTAATGCCAGTAATAATTGAGTTTGGGTTGAATTTGCGATTAATAACGTAAACATTTTGTCGAGAGCGTGACATTGACTCACTATGCAATATCTTGCTTGGATTAATTTGTCCAAGTATAAAACAATTATCTTGTTCGGCGTTTACTAAAGCAACATTAAATAATGAATTATAAACTGACACAAATTTCCAGTTTTTATCTTGTTTATGTTTTTCAAGCAATGCATGATATGCTTCAGTTATTTGATTAAATTTCTCATTTGCTTCTCCGGTATTATTTTTATCCGGGTGATATTTAATTGCTAATTTTCTATAAGCTTGTTTGATTTCATCCAAAGTAGCATGGTTAGATATTCCAAGAATCTTGTAATAATTATTGTCATTTCTTGAGAATAATTTTAACATGATGAAAGCCAAAACCACAATAAAGATGCTTTTTATTAAAAAATATTTTATTAAATAATAATTATTTTAATTTAAATATTTTTTACAAATTATACATACGTTTAATCATAAATTATATTGCTAGTTAAAATTTTTATTAATACAAATGTTTATCGCTCAATTTTAAATTAAGAAAATAATTATATTATAATTTAAGTATAATATATATTAACGTTTTTACAGATTAAAGTTGCAAGGGAAAATAAAAGTTAATTTTAAAAAATAGTAGTTTTTAGTTATAATTATTCATAGAATAGGACGTATCTTACAATTAAAATACATATGTAAACCAATAGTTGTACAAGATTAAATTTTAAAACAAATTAAAGTAATAAAATTAAACAATATTAAATTAAAAAACATAAACACTATTATAGCTTACAATAACTATTATAGACAATTAAAATGTATCAATGTCAAATTATTTAATAAATTTGGTTATACTTATGATTTGTTTGAGTTAACAGATTGAAATATTAAAGATACTAACTTGTCGATTTTTGTTTGTTTAATTTATAGTTTATATATTTATGCAAAAACATCTCGTCTTTATTTTATCATGCCCATATTTAAGGGGGTGGGGGAGGGGTGGGGCTGAATGTCAAAACTATATATACATTAATATTGCAGTCAAACAAATCCATTGCAATAACTCCGAGACGTGATCAGTGATGACGTTATTTATGTTTATATTTCGTAAACCATGTGTTTTATGCTTTAGCTTTGAGTTAACATTTCGTTTCACTAATTGTTTCGTTAATTCAGTTATTATTTGTTTTTATATTTAAATCAATTAATAAATACTTTTATTCGTATTTACGTTAACATATGTTTTGGTTTTCATTGCAAATCAATATCTGATTCCATTGAATGTGATTTTAGAATTGAATTGAGTTTTGATTTATTGATTGATTTGTTTCGAAATGTTTTCCAAAAATGTAATCAAAACTGAAATCAAAAGTAATTTCTATTCAAACGAATCGTTCGACAGATTCGGAGACGACTTATGCGAACATATATTACAGTATTTGTCGTCAATTGAAGACTCGTTTCGATTAGAGTTAGTGTCGAAACAGTTCCGAAGATGTCTTCACACAAAACAATACAAATTAATAATTAGCTATAATTTGGCGAAAAAATTGAAATTTTTTTCCGATTCATTGGATTTGTTGTCATTTGAGTCAATACTAAAAAAGTATCGAAATATCCGATCAATTGATTGTAGTTTTTATGATAGAAATCGAAAATTATATTTGAATTACAGACAAATGTTTGAATCGATTAACAAATATTGCGATAATTTGGTTGAAATTCATTGCGATTTCAATGAAATAAATGCCGAAAATATTGACTCATTTTTTGCCAAAAATGCGAATCAATTGAAATTAATTGAATTCAAACCAAACTTCGATTCCGAAGACATTAAACACTGTTTTGAGCGAAACATCAGATTATGTCTGAATTTACGTCAATTGAAGTCATGTTTCGATCGAATAACTCATTTGAAGCACTTTTTCGGCGATAATAACGAAGTTTTGTTCAAAAGATTGCAAAGAATTTCATTTGAATTGAATTCTGAAAATACAAATCAATTCGAATTAATTGCGAAAAACAATAAAAAGAGTTTAAAAGAGATTAAAGTTTTTTGCAATACATTCGGAAACACGTCTTCAAATCAATTGCTGTTTAATAGTCTAACGACTGGTTTGTCTGAATTGTTTGAATTGAAAAGTCTGTCCATTACTACTGCCTATAAAAGCGATTCCGAAGTATTAATAATTAATTTATTGACAAATATTAGTCAGAAATGCAAACAATTAAAGAGTATTTCTATATATTTTTTCCCAACATTTTCACACAAATTATTGATTGAATTATTTGATTCATTAAAACTATTCAAACAATTGAAACGATTAGGAATTGATTTATGTAATAGTTATCGATTTACGTCTATTATTCAACAAAATATTGAATTAAAACTCTTTAATGGTTTCAATGCGTTAACACATTTGACATTCTATTCAATGAATAACTCATTTATCGAATCTATTGACGAATTTCTGCCAAAACTAGAATTTTTGGAAATTTATATTTCGATAAAACTGTCGAATAATGCGATCAATTCATTGGCAAAACTACCGAACCTTCAAATACTTCGATTGAACGGCATATCTGAACACATTCCTGAGTCGAGTGTTAATCAATTGTTTAGTAATTGTCGAAAATTATTGAAAGTTTTCAGAAATCATTCTTTAATTGGAATTAACTAATAGTTCAGTTGATCTGAAGTTTAATTTTTCTCAAAATTACTGCAAAATATCGTTCAATAACTTTAACCAATTGTATGAATACTTTCGATTAGAAATTGTTTTTTAATTATTTGTATTTTTTCTTTTGCTGTTTATTTCATTACTTGTAATTCAATTTAAAAACTTGTTTTAAAATTCAATTAATTAATATGTTTTGTAATTTGAGTTCAAATTAAATTAGTTTTTGTAATCAATTAAAAAAAATAAAATATTTTTTTAGAAATTTTGTGTAATTTTTTATTTTTACATAAATTAATTAAATAAAAAAAACATTTTTATTAATATTTTTAAATTAATTTTAATATTTATTTTAAATATATATTAATCGAAGTAAACATAATTGCGAATTGATTTGTGGTTTACTCTAATCTACTCTAATGACCAGTTTTCTCGCTTTACTGTCGTCTGGAATCAACACTAGTTTCATGTCTTTGTTGTTCACAACTCTAACAACTGTTGAGTGTTTGGATGGTCTGAATGAAGCCATAGCTGCCTTATTAGCCACCTGTGCCACCACTCCTTACACTAATTTAAGCGACTCGGGAGATAGAAACTTACTTAATTGAGTCATAGCATAGGAGCTAGTTTGTCTCTAGTATTTACAATTATCCGGATTAGCAATAACTTAACTTTTTTTATCAAGGTAATTTAAAAAAATAACTTTTAATAAGATATTTATAAAACAATAATTTTCAATTTTATGTGACAAACATTTGATCTTGTAAACTTATGAAATTTACTAAATAATCAACTTGAAAATTGCAGCTTTAAGTAATAATATTAGTTTGTTTGTATAAAATAGTTATTAATATTAATTTTGAAGTGTTTTAAGAATCTCGTTAACAGATTTGCTTATTTTAAAACACATTTAAACAAGCGAATATGTATTTACGCTTGTATACTTAAATATAATTAATATTTATAATTAAAATTTCTTTTTTTTCGGTCTGTTAACTGGGTATTAATAAATCATCTAGGCAAAATTTAGACAAAAATGTATTAAATATATTTTTAAAAAATTATTTTCAAATTCAAATAATTAACCGGGATATAAACTAAAAATTAGTTTGCTCTTAAACAGAGATCAAGAAGTTCGGCCGATCTATGGGGGAATCAGGGGATGGATTTTTGTCAAAATTTTAGCCAAAAACATAGGGGGGGGGATCAAGTGGGGGATTTTTCCAAAAACGCTCAAAAGACCTATATATTTATAATAAAATTTTGCATAATTTAACTGGATTTAGTTAAATTAACTGAATTTAAACCTGATTTAGCACCAATTTAGAAAAAATTTTTTAATTTAGGACAAAAAACCTAAAAAATTGCCGGCCGCCTTATTATAAAATTTCAAATATTTAAAAATTCATGTCACATTTTTATTAAGAACAATTTTGTTTTATTTTTCTCTAGTAAAAATAATTGTGTTAAAGCAAAACAAAACTTTGACTATTTTGTAATTAATCTGTTATTCATAAATTGTTTTAAAATTATTCTTTGTAATTTAATAGTTTCTACTACATTAAGTCAAAATTTGATATTTTCTAACTTTTAGACAATGTATTAATTGTACTATTATTGTAATAGAATCAATCCAGAATCAGGTGTTGATCAGCAAACATGTACAATTCTTATGTAATTTTGTTTAAATTATAACTATAAATGTATTTTTAATAAATGTTGTCTTTTGTCTAAAATATGTAAATTTATTAAATGTTACAAAAATTTCTTTTTGTAACAATTTAAGCGGTGACTGTAATAATGGACAGTTTGACGACAATCATCATTAGGTTGTGCGAAATAAATAGGGTTAACGGTATGTGACATAAAAATACGGTTAATATTACCCCGTTTTCAATATTCAATATTCAACATTTAATATAAAAATTGATTTAATGAGTTTTAGCCAAATCAAAAAAAGTAATCTTAAAAATAGGATTAATTTTTATAATATATTTTGTAATTTATATTTATGTAATTCATGTATCAGATCGATGACCTAATCAATAGATCTCTACATTAAAATATTGCAAATATTTAATAGACATTGGTTTGAGAGGGCCTTGGACATTCAAAATTAATGACCCGTATAATGAGGCCAAGTATTGGCCGAACGGTATGAAAAACCTAAATTAAGATTTCAATTCAATGCTAAGTATTACTGTTAGATAATACAACTGGCTTGTAAGTTTAATACAATTTTATATTTTAAAAAAACAGTTTTTAATTTTAATAAATTTTTATATAATGTTAAATTATTTCCATTTGCTATTTTACATTCACTTATAAAATTTGAATACAAAACAATAAAAAAATAAAATTTTCAAATATTTAAATGTAATCTTAAATATGTTTGGATTAGTATTTTGCTTTAAATTTAATTTTATTTATATTTAGTATTTTTGCAATAGTTTTATCTCACTTTAATATGTGTATAAATATGTGTTTCACGTCTTCATTTAATAGCCGCAGCATTTTTTAGATAATACTTTGAGAATAAAATATTTAATATTAAAAACACTTAAATATTTTAACAATTTAATCAACTTTAATTGATCATATGCTTTAAAATTCATATATATTAGATTTTCTTGATTTATATCAAGGCCGTTTTATATGTATGTTAGATTTTATTTGCAAAATTATTTTAAAACTAAAAAATATGTTTCTTAAACAAAAATTCTAATATTCTAAATATTATTAATCTCAAACTTACTATAATATAAACGGACTAAATATATAATTGTACAAAGATAATATTTAACGGTATGAATGATTTTACCACAATAATATCCGAATTGCTAAAGTTTTATTGTGTTTTAAACACATTCTCATTAAACTTAAATTAAATATTAACTTTAAATTTTTAAATTCAAATATTATATTACCTTGAATACTTATTTCTTAAAAATTTCCAAAAACAACAATGCCGGCCAGCAATGTCAAATCCATTAAACTAACCAGCTTTAATTGGAACTTATGCCGGAACAATTGCGAGCATGGTAAATATTGGAGCTGCTTTGAAAAGCGCGTGGAATTTTATTTCAGATTGGTTTTGGCCACCAGAACAAAGTTCCTTGATAATTGGCGACACCAACATTGGTAACGCTATTTATATGGAACAAGTTGTTAGGAGTGGCAGGGACATTTACGTTATCAATTTTCCAGCTCAAACCAGAACTATAACTGGCATTGCTGTTTTGCCAAGACAAAATTTAAAAGTTCCTGATTCAAATATTGAAACTGGCGGGTTAGGTGCAAATTATTGCAGAATTTGTCTTGTACCACCAAATGCCAATAATCAATGGGGTTGTAATGTAACTATACTTTCACAAAGTTAATAACATGTTCAAGTAAATTAATAAATTTTAAATGGCATATATAATAGAGACAGGAATCGGGTCGGTTCGGGTTCGGGTCGGGTCGGGTTACGTCTAAAAATTTCGAGTTCGGGTCGGTTCGGGTTGCTCTTCTAAAAAAGTCGGGTCGGGTCGGGTTAACAAGTGTCAACCCGAAATTTTATA
>JAQFXP010002533.1:0-14853 GCA_034693685.1 Belba bartosi | reverse complement strand
CAAGTCAAACAAATTATAGCAATTTATTTGAAATTACTTATTGTTTTTAAGAATATTTGTTTGGAATTCAAGCTTTGGAATAAAAAATATCTTTAATTTAAAATGATTGTTGTGTATGACTCTTTTGATATTAATGAGATAAAAAGACTATTGTGTAGAAGTATAACGCGCTCATTTTGAATTTGAGCAGGACTAGCCTAGAGTCTAATATTTTAACATCCTTCTTTTCCTCCTTCTCCTCGTCCAGAGAACCCAATATATCTGAGAATATTGAGAACGACATCTAATTCTCGTAACCAATTATTTGACATTTAATAGAACGCCAGTTGTCATGTATAGCAGAGATGAGTTTATTTTTATTAAATTTATTCCTTAAGCGACTGCAATTGACTCAATTATATTTATAAGCTTTTATTTAGCAGATGACACAAAAAAGTCTCTTTGATTTTCAATTAGTTTTCTGTTTTTGTTCTCTTAGTTATTCACTTTCGCCAAAAGGCTCTGAAAAATACTTTTAGTCAAAATTGAATGAATTGAATGCAAAATAAGCTAAAAAATTGTATGAAATACTAAAAACACGATTGGCATTACAAAAAAAAAAGTTTTATCTCAATATTGAACATAAAAGCACAGTTTTTGTTATCGCGATAATAAAATATAAAATTCTTTTTATATAAATACAATTTGAAAGATTAAATCGTCAATTATAACGAATTGCTTCCAATTTTTCTTCAGAATTATTGCGCAAATTCACGAATCATTTCCAAAACATATTAAATGCTTTAACTATAACCTAAACACTATAAATAAGTTTGAAAAAAAAAATTTTCCTCATACATCGCACCACTCCCAGTGCCCTTCAATGGCGAAAAACGAGGCACAAGAGTCTGGTGGTGTGTGAAGATAAAAAATTTAAAGTTCAAACTCTAAACTCAATTTTAAATTAAGAATGAGAGTCTCAAAAATGATAACTTTTTTTGTAAACTGCGATAACTTTTTTTTTGAAATATTGACAATACATTAATCATTTACAGCAATAGCTGAGTCGAAAAAACACGAATTAATCTTCGCTTTAATGAAAGTATAAACTTTCGATTAAAATTCAATAAATAAGAAAAACACAGTTTTGCCAACAGTAGAAAACACTGATAATATATCGAACAGTTTATTGATTTTTTTCTTTTTCTTGAAATAAAGCAGGAGAAAAGAGTTGAACAAGAAATGTTTATTTTTCGTTTAAGTTTTCTCCGTGCTTAAGTAAAAATTTCGAATTAAAGTGGTTTTAAATTATAGATGTATTTGACGTAAATCTTGGTATCGGTTAGAGTTTGAAACATTTTAAATCGATTTCAATTTTATGTCTAAATATTAGATTGATAAATATTTAAATCAAGTTTTATGTTAAAATTTAAATTTTTTAAGTAATAAAGTCATAAATATAAAAAGTTAAACAAAATTTGAAATTTAGTATTTTTAAATATTTTAAGCTCTGAATTATTTATCAGATTAAGATTTAGATTAATCATATTTATAATTAATTAAGAAAACAACCAATTAAAACCAAACATTCTTTAGATATTTTCTAATTAAATTTATGCAATAAGTGTTTATATAATGAGTTTAGATAAAAATCTCAGATTTAGATACAAATGATGATAAGTTGGATTGGGTCGACAAGTCAGAGAAAATTTTCGATTGGATATAAAACATATATATTTGATTTGATATTTTGATATATAATATGTATGTCTTAAATAGGCAGAAAAAATTGGAATTTTTCAAAGCTTGGGGCAGATTATCGGTGATTTCAAACAACAGAAAAAATTTGGTTCAGCAAAAAATCATCTTTAAGTTTGAACTTAAAAATATATTCCGTAAAACTTCTTACTCTAGCAAACGATGCGTAAAGAATCGAGTATTGAATTGATTACTAAAAATCAATTTCAATCAATCAATTAATTTCGCTATCAAACACTTTCCACTTTTGATCTCTAAAAATGAGCAAAAAATTTGAATTTTGAAATTGAATCTTAATTTGACAGAAGCTAAACGAGAATTTATGTCTAATGTATGCAATGAGAGGATCATTAAATTTATTGCGAAAAAAGGTTGCGATTCCGAGTGAATAAATTTAATCAAATTTCAAGTCTCTCTTCTCCCCCTCTCCCCCCTTCTCTCGGCTCTCCCTCTCCTGAATAAAAAAATCTATTCAACTGTAAATTATCGAATGATTTGGAAAAAGTAGATTCTTTTGCAATTTTGTTTAAAAACTCATTCAAACAAAGATTTATTTATCGTTGAATTTATATTATATTCGGTTTTATTCCTATTTCTCGCTCTCTATTCCGAGTTAACAAATAATATATGAAATGGCTTTTTATAATTTATAGATTTATTTATTTAGTTAGTTTATTCTTATTCTGTAGTCTCGAAAAATAGTGTATTTGAGTTCAAACATAAATATAAATAAATACTTTAATAAATCGTTCGTTTGCATCAATAATTCAATTGTTGCTCAAAAATATAAACTCTAAAACATTTTCTATTTACTTCTCTAACGAATATTTTGTACAAATAGGTTTGAAAACATTTTCTTGTTTAAACTATGTTTTCTAAAAGCCATTCATTGAACTAATACAGCAAAACAATAATCAATTTGTTTGGTTTTAATGCTTCAAAATTGATGTCATTTTTTCTAATCAATAAATTTTTGACGACATATACACAACAAAAACAATAATTCAAAATATTCTCATTTTTTCTTTCATACTATCAGGTGATCGACACTCAATGGAAATAAATTGCAGATAAATCCGAACAAAAAAAATTGAATAAAAAAATCTTAAACTTCAAAAAAAAATTTATGTCAAAAAGCATTCTTTTTTGCTTTGCCTCTCAATAAGAAATCTCAAGACATCTCATCGAAAGACATATTCAAGTATTATATTAAAGCAATCGATCAGAGCCTACACACAAATACTCGAAATGAAGAGAAATTTAAGTTCAAAATCCCAGCAAAATGTGGGCTCAAATAAGCCAATAGTTCTGAGTTCTGATTACGAAAAATGATAATAAGAGTCGATATGTATTGTCCATTAGTAGTCATGTTATATATATTTTAAGATTGAGAAGTAAAGGGGAGAAACTGACTCTCATTGTAAAAATCAAATCAATTTCAATGTGAAATATATAAGTTATGCCCACTATTCGACATAACATATAAATTATATTCGAAACTAAGTCGAAAATATAAGTATATTTTAGAAAAACCGAAACCATTAGTCAAACTCATCAATAATTGCTGCGAACGAGAGAGAAATATATCGTAAATATAATGCAATGTCAAGAAAGGAAAAAACTCTTATTACAAAAACCCACCCTTTTTCACAATAGGGGTTATTCGCCATCAAATAAATTATATGATTGAATGGAACAAAAAATATTGAATTTTATATAACAACAGAATATATGAGAAAATATGGTTTAAGAATTGCGTTGAGAATCATATCTAAATAATAATGTCTTTTTTTGTTTGCTTGGGTACAGTCCTTGCGTCGCACAGCCATTGGATTTACATTATTTGAGAAATTGCACTAAAAGTTAATACATTCACTACTACTCCGTATTGTAATATCACTTTATTTAATGTCATAAATCCCTTCATAAATAAATATATGATTTTCATGGAAAGGCATCTAATTTCTGCATTAAATAAATTTTTTTCATTTGTTACTTAATGTGAAAACTCATTTCGTAATATAAATGTTAATACAGGGGAACACAAAAAATAGATATATTTTCAAATTTATTGCTTAACTGGATGTATACAATGCAGTCAATTGTTTAGAAAATATTTTATTATTCCAAAAACAAAAAGAATTCTAATAAGACTAAAGCAATAAAGTAATACAAAGAGAAAAAACTGCTCCAAATAGCGAAAGAATTTGTAATTATATAATAAATAGTACATATTATGCAAAATATGCAAAATTAAGAAAAATTAGTAAAAAAAGATTTCAAACATTCCTAAACTAAATGTAAGACACTTTATGATAACCATCCCTTTAGGCCGCGCTGAGCACTACTTAATTTTAATGAATTTTATAGCTATTTTCGCTGTTTTTCAGAGCCGACAGTATTCATAGCTCGTAAACTACTAGAGTATATGTTAACAAAAATTTGTCTCAAAATTTGCTCCAAAAGGTAAGCCTTGAGAAGAAGAGATGACCTAAAATATGAGCTTAGATTCAAAATCTAGAGGCGAACGTAAATTGTTGTAAAAAACGCATGAGTTGTTTATTCACGAAAAGCAATTTCACATAAATTAAATTTAGGTTTTTTTCCTCTACTTTATTCTTCTCGTATATACAGTATATAACATAAACGTATTTTAAGGCTTAAGTGGGATCTAATAAAAGGGGTAATAATTTTACTATACTTTTGAATCTTTTAAAAATAGAAAAAAGAAAATGCAATTTATATATAGAGTAGAGTAGAGTAGAGTATATAATGTATATCTGGTTTGTTGCTTAATAATAGGAACTGGAGGCACGTCGTACTCATCCCAGCCTCCAATCTAAGTAATTGTGCTAATATTTGTCTGAAATGTCTGAACTGACATTGACTTTATGAATGAACTTCACATTAAGAATATGCTATACTATGTCTACAAACTTTGTATGGATAGGAGAGGAGATGAGAGGAAAGGGAGGAAACAGATGTGGGAATTAAAGCCTTTGCCTCATAATATAGATGGAAAATTAAATTAGAAAATCTCGAAAATATAAAACAATTTTATGCGTTTGCGAAGTATTAGCTTTACTCCACTCTATACACAAAATATAAAGAAATTAATTGCTTTTTACGTTTAAACGCATTATAGAAATCCTACGGTTCGTGAAATGCTAGTAATAAAAGTGAATGCATTTTATTACTATATTATTGAGTTTTGTCTCTCTCTAAGAGCCAACCATTTTTATACTTATTCTCTGTCTCTTGATTTAGTGGTCATCTCATGTATGTGCGGACCACCCCTGGAGAGTATAGCAGAGAAACAACAAATGTATAAATCATTTCTTTACTACACATTCTTCGCACCGAATACTGTATTACAAGAATTGAATTATTATTTTAGTTATGGAATAAAGTGATCGAAATTGAGTGCTTCGACGAAATCGTGTTTTCCTTTTCCGTTTCACTCAAACACCAGAAATGAGTCGCCATTTGGTTCGAGAGTCAGAGCAGAGTCATCACCGAATTCGATGGCAATCTAGTGTTCAGTAAGTGAGTTGTGGAGCAAAATCTACTGGTGTTGGTCTGATAGTTAGTTAAGACCACTCACTGCCTCTCTGTGTTCTCCCAGTGCTCTCAGCGCTGTTGTTCATTCGCACAGCTCTTAATTTAGTTGAGTTTGGCGTACAATGAGCTACAGTCGAGTCGTGCAGTCAATGAAAAATAAATGCTTAGTTCGGGAATTGTCTGCACTCTATGTGTTGCTGTATAGCTGTGCAACTCAACACACTTTTGGCTCTACTCTAGAAGTAGTAGTAGAAGTAGAAGCAGTAGAAGTAACTGTTGTGAAGAACTAGGAGTTAAAGCCTATTCTATCAAACCATACCTTCAAATTAGAGCCAACTTTATTGCAGAGCTGAGAGTAATTTACGCCTTAATCAAAGTTTCTTTTCTTTATTTGTTTAAGCAATTAAGTCCCAACTATTCATTTCCATTCATTTCTATTCAGTTTGGCTTTTAGTCTGTGCCCTAAAAGCGATCATTTCTATACATTATTGGTTATCTAACTATAACTATAATATTCAGATTTAGATCGATATTTCCAATTTAAAGTAATGAACTTTAAATCTGTTAGCCTTAGGCTCTAACACGAACTCCAGTCTAAACGAACAATTTTTGCTACTTTTTGTGCTTCTGGTGCTCATAGACTGTATAAACAGTTACTCTTATATAACCGAATCTAATATAATAGTTGTTTTTGTTGATAAATAGCTATAATATTTTATATTGATGTAGAAATAGTAAATTTACTAAATTCCCATTTCCTTTCACATATTCACTGCTATATATTCCATCCGAAACAGTAGTGTCAGTACTGTCTCCATGTACTGCATGTACTGCTCGTCCGGAATATATTGTGAACAGTCAGTCATTTCAGTCATTTTACTGATTACGTGCATAAAACAGTTAAATAGTATTGCGTTTATCATAATTATGGGTTTCTCTCTCTCTCCCTCCCTCCCTCTCCTCACTGTTGAGTAGTTGAATGGCATTTCACATTAACTTAGCTTAGATTTGGTCGATATATTCAATATTAGATTCTTGACCTCAACCATACAATTGTTCCTAATTCTATTAATGCTCTTTTCAACTATTCAATCGATAAATTGAAAACATTTTCGTAATTTTCTCGAAACAAAATTTCAAATTCAAAGCCTCGTCACCACTAAATCTTAATTTAAAGAGACATTAGAATTGATTTTCGTATTCATAATAAAATTTATTCGTATAAATCATAGAAGAGTTTTAATGAGATGTGATATTTGTTTTAAACATTAACCATAAAAGTCATTTCGAGGAATAAATAACTTTTCTGTTACTCAAATTTGATTTTGATTTTAAGGGCAAACCCAAGTCGTATATAAGTTATCATTAGTATAGCGGCGCTCAGCCTATTAGGGGGGAGACGGGGATCGAGATAATGGAAATTGTTTTTTAGCCAAAAACATATCTCAAACTAATTTTGTTTTTCCCAAAATTGCGTTTTTTCTAATTTTACTATAAATAATACGACTTTTAATTGTATTTTATTAAATTAAGTTTGGTAAAAAATGAAAAAATAAACTCATTTTAGTTAATAGGATTATTTTTTCAATTAAACTTTATTTAGAGTTTAGTAAACTTATAGCCATACACCCCCACTGCTATTTTTATTTCTATTCTTTTAACTAAACAAGTCACATCTTTTATGTATCATTTGCAGTTTAGGCGGAAAAAGTCACATAAATTAAATGTTTTTTTAAACAAGTTTATTTCAAAGAATTAGAAGCGATTAATTTTTGTTGCAAAGGTATTAGAATAATAAATTTCAACTTAGTTTCTTTCTGACTATAAAATGCAATTTATTAAAATTTTATGCATTTATCGCAAATTAAATACTTTATCAAATGATTTATGCGTTTAATAGCCGAATGATTGTTAACGATATTAATAATAAAAACCTTTGAGAAAAGGAGGAGAAAAACGCGTTTTTTATTACTGAATCGAATCACTTTATTCTTAAGTTAAATAGATTTTTTGATGTTAATAGCATTTATATTATATATATTTTTTATTAAAGAATATTGACCTAAAAAATTAGGCCCTTTTATATTAAATCTCAATTTTGTTTAGTATCTAATCAATAGTATTGTTATTAAACTTGTACTGACTTGATGTGAGCAAAACCTATTTGTACTCATAAACACAAATATTTTGTATAATGAATAGGTTTTACAATAAATCAACGGGGGGAAAAATGTTATTATACAATAAAGAGACGAAAATTTTTGTTACAAAATATTTTTTCTGCTTTTAAAATGATTTTTTATATCAAATTGATATACTGTATGTATGGTAAGCGTCAGAGAGAGTTGACAACAACTCCGACTACTCGTAAAGCTATTTATTCTCGTTATTCTCGACATAATATCGATAGCGAATGTGTGCACAGAATTGAGTCGAAATTTTTTGTTCTTCTGCTTCTCATTCTCTAATACATTTTAATGGAATGTTTGTCAAACAACAAGTACTGCCACTGGTATATGAATGCAAATATTTGATTGTAAACATGTATTTCTATACCAAATATATGTTGGAAATTGTTGGTCTATTTATATAAACATAAATACAGTGCAAGAGATGAATGAAGAAGAAGAAGCGAAAAAGTCTATGAAAAGGTATTATTTAATGAATAGAAACTTCTGGTGGTTTTAATTTAATGAAAACCAACACTTTCTAAATGAAGATTGATTTTTGTGTGCGTCGAAAAAGCTTAAGTGATTAAGAATATAAAGTTTTGTACCCAAAAAAAAGCTGGCACTATAACAACAAAAATAGATAAAAACTTTTTACTTCGTTTAACAGATGAACATTAAACACGATTATTAATTCTCATTTTGAAGTCTTCTAAATGTATAATTATAATATTTTAAAAGTTATAAAATTTGTTGAATGGATTTGTTGCAAAACCACAAATAATTATTCTTAAAAGTTAGTCAGAAATTAATAGCTTTTGCTTAAAGGCATAATAATTTATTTTAATTTATAGATTGCTGAAATCTAGCCATGGCTGGGGCAACAAAGATATTTTAAACTACTTTACCCCCTTACCCCTTACTTAAGCTTAGAATATGTTTCTCTACCTCAGCCCTCCTTTAGTATAATATTATTTTATAGATATAATAACGTTTAGGTTTAGACCCTCTATCCTTGAAAATAGCCAATTATTGGAAATACATAGAAATTAAAAAATATTTTCAATTCTAAACATCAATTTATTTAATTTTATTGCTAAATAGAGGAAACATTTGCATTTGAATGTTAAATAGTTTTGTGTTTCGTTACACAAAATATACTTTTTGTGGCCACTATTAAGAAAAGGTGATACCCGTAGGCGAGAGAAACAACAGGCGTTTTGCGCACAGTTTGTCCGAATGCCTATCATTTAGTAACTATGTATTTACTGAAGTCATAGGCAGAGGTCTAAACGAGTGGCTCATAACTTGGCTATTAGTTTGTTCGTATTATTCCGTCATTGAATACACTCTGAATGCACATTGAATGCACTTATTATTATTATTCTCGTATTTCAGATGCATTTTAATAGCCAGAGCGTCGAGACTCAGTGCCCGAAGATTATTATCAAAAATATAAAACTTTATACGACTTTTGCTCTATTGGGAGCGATATATGCAATTATAGCGAACTCAGTCATCAATTTTCGGACCACAAAGAGCTGGCCTTAAAACGAGAGCACAATTCGATACATCTGTACGACTAATACAATAGAAAAACAGACTCTTTTCGAGATATAGTCTATCAATGAATTGGCTTTCGAGGCATTGGCCGAACATGAGTTGCCGTTAAACTCTCGACAGACATCATTGACGACGACTTGTTTCGGATCAGATTTGAAGCATTTTTTATGTCCTCTCAAACCACATGGGATTTGAATTCTTTTTTATATTCGGAAACTTTATCTCTCGCTGTCCACCACTCGTACTCTTCACCAAATGTCGAAATACAACAAAAGGAGAGCACAGTTTGATAGGAAGAGAATAAGTTGAAAACAGAATTACAACAACAAAATGTCAGTCACTCAGTCAGTCAGGTATATACTGGGCTTTACTCTTTTACTCTCGACTCCTTTGCTCAGATTAAGACTCGTTTGGCGACACAAACAACAAATTCCAATAAAAAGAGTAGAAGATTGGAACAACAAAAAAGTTCAAACAAACAATGAAGAATCTATTTTGCCTGGGCAATAAATTGTCCGTTTTATCCGTTTTTAACGTTATTTGATTGACTCAAGCACTTTGTGTGCCTTATCTACGAAATCAGTAGAAAATAAAAATAAAATTCAGCCAAAAAACAAAATTAACTTTAATTTTCGACCGCATTCTCCGTCACTTTCGAAGACATTTATAAACTTTTAGATATAATCTGAAAGTTATTTTTCTAGTGTCGATACAAGACTACAATTCTCAATGCAAACTACACTCCGATGTTATTTCTGATAGTTTTTAGATATTTTATACGAAGTATATAATAGTGTTGAGGCGTTGATATCTTTAGAGCCGAAGTATGCCATAAATATGACGGCACAGACCAGTAATACATCAAATCTTAATGAAAGCCTGACATCGAGTTTAAAGATTTATATAGTTTTGCTTTTCTGGTCACTGAATCACAAAAAAGTCTTCTCATCGGGTAAATGATGAGAGGGTGTGAATCGTTTCCATCATATATTCACCAATTCTTGACGAATAAACAGTAGTATTATATATATAATATATAAATTTATGCCAAAGTATATACAAATTCATCTTTTCCTCCAAAAATGTTTATTACATTTTTGCATTCAGTTCTGACTTCTTCTCAAGCATTCAGATCTGTTTCGCAATAATCTCAAGAATTTTGTAATAAAAGTACGAATATTTGTTGTATAAGAAAAAACTAATTTGAATCAAAATACGATAAAATTTTTCAAGAAAGTTTTTTTATGACTTAATCTTTAAAAAAAATATATTTTTTAATTAAAATATTAAATTTTTCAACTCATTTATCAAACGAGAGGTGAATATAGCGATTAAATGTGTTTTTTCTTTTAAAAAGACTTAATTTTTAATATAAGTATAATTTTTGTTTATCTTCATTAAGTTTTTTCGTGCGTTATATGAATTTATAGTTAATTCAAGTGAATAATTGCAATAATGAGTAAAAAAAGTGAACAACGAATAAAGTCTGAAATCAATAGTCACTTAAGAAATATATATCTTATAATTCAATGATTATTTCGCTTTTACCGACAATTCACTAAAAATATTTATTTGAGATTATGTCAGACACGCAATCATAAGCTCTAAAAGTCAATAAAAGCCGAACTAATTCTCACCGGTTATTGAATTTAATAACACGATTAACACGAATATCAGAACTTTGAAAAAACACAGTTTTGCCAAACGCTTATATTCGCTAAATGCGACTTGCCAAAAACTATTTAATGCTTTTCACCAAAATACAATTTGCTAAAAGTAAATGCTGTATAAGCTTTGCTAAAACCAACTTTTAGTTATATTATCGTAATTTATGTAAATATAAGCAACTTAAAGTAAATTGTTTAAATTTTATTAGATTAGCAGGAAACGTATCAAAAATTTAGCGGGTTATTAAATGATGCTTTTAAAATTTTTATTTAGATAATGCTTAAAATATTCGATGATATAGTTTATCAGTTTCTCAAATTTAAAGACTGTTAAGTGTCCTAAATATCCTTTTTTATAATTCAATTTGATACTCGGCCAATTGTGTATTGGCAAAATGCATTTGTCAAATTGTATTTGCTAGTTAAGAGCACAACTTTAATACCAAACAAGTATTAATAAATGAGCTATAGATTTGATTTGTTTACTTTATTTCTAACCTGCATTGACCTCAGTTTTGAAATATAAGAACTTGACTTAAGTCAAAAATAAAATTTCAATTAGAGAATTGAGTTGATAGTTTGCAGAGCAAATATTGTAATTAATTTTATCAATAAAAATAAAATTTAAGAAATATGTTAATATAAAACCAAATTGTAATGAATTTTAATCAAAGATTAAATAAATTAAATAAAGATAACTAAAAATAATGCATATTATTAACTATTGATTAGCAACATAATAATTGGGGTTAACTGAATTATATAAGTAATTTGAATTAATACTTAATGCACTATAAATTGTATAATGTTTTAATTATTTTTAATCTCATTTATATCATTTCGATAAACTTTATTACTAATGAAACTATTTTTCAACAATCGATTAAATGTTTCAATTGATTTGTTAATTAATTCACTGCTTCTATAACTGATAAAATCCGAAACACATGCAATCATTCATTTCAAAAGTGAGACAAAAAGCTATTCAATCATTTAAAAAGTTATTTTATCAGTACTTAAAATAAGTTTTTTCCCATTTTTTTACTCTATGCAAAATTTTTTTTATTAAAATTCTTGGCTTTAGTTTTCTCGGTTTGTTTTTTTAGTCACATTTTTAGACTTTTTGTTAATTTTTTTGTTGCCTCCTTAGAGCTCCACATTTATCAGACTTAAAATTTTGAAACTTTTTTTGGAAAAACATTAAGTGTTTGACAGCAAAGCTTTTTTATAGAGTATATATATTTTATTTCAATCCTATGTATAATCTGTTCGCTTTTAGCGACAAGACTTTGACATTAAGAGACTCTTTAGGTCTTTCAATGTTTTTTATTAAGAAAAGATTTGGTTTAAATATATTTATAATGGATCACAAAGTTCTTCTATTAGTTTATTTACCAAAAAATATCATTACTATAAGTCATATCAATTTATTTAGGCTTTTATTTGAAGAGACTTTTTTCGAAAACAATTTGCAAAACAACTATTAGTGTAATTAGAAGTTGTTTTGCAATTACTGTAAAGAAATTTTGAAAAATATTTGAAAAATTAGTTTAGCGTAGACTTGAAAATATTTAATTAAATTCAAAACTATTTAATGGTTTGTAAATAACACAAAAGAGTGAAAATTACTTGAATTTAGTGAATAATTTTTCAAGAATAGGATTTTTAAAATTTAAATAACACTCGAGTTGAGCCACTCTTGAAGTCGAAACCACTCGACTGTTATCGCTGAAAGATTTAGAGCTCAAACATAAATACTTGATATATATTAAGCTTTTTATATATAAATTCAGTTAAAGTAAAATATATTCCAAATATGGAGAGGAAAGTGAGGAATAGAAGAGACGGATATTCATTGTACATATCATGTATTGAAATTTTTTTGAAAAAACTTAAATTCATACAAATTTTTTTACATCGAATTAATTAATGGTTTGCATGTAAGCCATTGAGGGTTTGAATGAATTAAACTTTTTTAAATACATTATTTGAATGAAATTTTTTTAGGTTAGTCTCTGGTTTTTGTGTTGAATAAAAAGCAAAAATGCTTTTAAAGTTTTGCGCAAAAATAGTCATAAATGGAAGATAATTAGAGTGAAAGATAAAAAATTTTGATAAAAGTTAAAACTCTAGATTAACGCAATTATGATCAATTGGAATTTTTCTCATTTTTATTAAATTAGCCCTCGTTTGTCAAAAACAACTTTCAGTCACATATTTTTCAAAACATAAAAACTTTTAAAGAAAATTATGTTTTTTTCTCTTTATCTAAATTCCAGTCCAGAAATTAACTTAAAAATACATTTATAGAGAAATAAAAATTTCTATATATTTGAGCCGCAATTCTCAGATGCATTGGAATGTACTTCAAAAGTCGAGAAAATTGTTTTCAATTGAAGAAATAAACGAATTTTGTCGGAATTGGAAATGAATTTCACATAAATATAAAACTTGAAAAACTTTTCTAATTTGAAGGACAAAATATTTTTTATTCTAACCAATTATGTTCAGCAATTAATTGCTTTTAAACTATCTTATAATTACTTAATAATTTTAAATTATTAAAGTAATACTTTTTTTCTGAATTTTAATCGTTTATTAAAACATTAAGAATATATAAATTACTTTTATATTAATTCTAATGCATAGTTTCGAAGCATAAAATCGATTTAAAGCATTAGTAGAAAAAAGAGTTTAATTTCAAACATTATTATTGAATAAATTTTTTTCAGATGAACTCAATTAATGAAAATCAAGTGAATAAATGGTAAATAAAGTTAAGTAATGTTTACGTAATGAAGAACTAATGAAAGAAAAATAGATTTGGGATACGATTTGTAGTGAAGGAAAAGATTTGATAGCTGTTAGTCAAATGGATTTCTTATATAAGAATTGATTAATTATTTCGATTAACATTGGAATCGCTTTGCAAGAGTGAAAACGAGAAGAAAATATAAGAAAATTTTCTTAAATAAACTGAAAAGTGTGTCTCTGAAGACAATTACAATTAAGAAATGAGAGAATGGCTGTTGGGAATACAAAAACAGCTTGCCATTCTATACATATCTTCTATCTAAATAAGTTTTACTAAAGATAAGCATTAATTAACTAAATTGAAACTGAGTTTCCGTAATCATTACATTCATTAAATGGGCGAAAAAAAACAATTCAATAGAAGTATAGAGTTTTGCTGTAAAAACATTAGCTTTAATTAAAACTGAAATTTTATATTAAAAATAAAAAACAGAAAACTGTTTGGAAATTCCGAGATTATTAGTTTGAATATTATTATATTTCAATGAATATGTGATTAAATAAAAGTAAAATGTTTTTCTGCTATCAATACCAGAGCTAATATAAAAATTGTATGTAAATCGAGTCTTGAATTTGAGTCTTCAAAGTATATCAAATATTTTTTAATGAGCTATTCGTCAAACATAATCACCGGTTGCGCTCAAATATCTGCATAATTATAGTTCTAATTATTATTTTAGTTAGAAATTCAAGAGTTTTCTCTATTCAATGTTTGGATCTCTTTGTGAATAACATATTTTTGTTTGACTCTTATATTATTAATTTTCAATTACATTGATATAAATTTTGATATCTGGAATGGCAAAAAGTTTCAGTTTGTTATCCAGAATACAATCTTTTGATTCCGAACTTTATGTTCAATTCAAGTTTAGATTAAAATAAAATCTCGTTTTGAAAATAATTAAGCCTTAAGATTTGAACGGGTGTTTCAAAAATAAACTCCTATCTTGGACATATTTTGAAGATTTTAAACAATTATTGTTTAATGTACAGAAAATTGGGTTATTTAGCGGATTTCATTACATTATTAAGAAAAAAGTTTTTGATTATCTGATACATAAAGTTCTTTCCCATGTTAGAGTAGATACTAACAAGATAATCAAAATTGAAAAAATTTACATTTGCTCTGATATGAAGAGAACCCAACTGCGGCTTCAATGAGAAAAAATTCAGTCAAATGATGTATTGTTAGGTTTGGATTGGATTGGATTTTCTATTTAGATATACTTTTGGTTATATTAATATTAGAGTTGAAACCAGTTTCTTGTCTACTGCTAAAAAACAAACCACTTATTGAAAATACACTCTTGACTACTAAAATAATAACTACAATTCAATGCATT
>JAQFXP010002532.1:0-14858 GCA_034693685.1 Belba bartosi | reverse complement strand
AAATGTTTGTTAGAAATGAATAATAAGTGTATTTGTAATCAAAAGTTCAATAATATTGTAATAAACTCTTTGGAAGATAACTACAGAAGTGTTTCCGTAAATAGCAATCATTTGAAACAAACAATAAGTGATTTTCAAACAAATAATGAAAATAATGACAAAAACAATGAATTAATTGAGAAAAGAGTTGAAAATATTTGGAATAATTCCAATGAAAACTCAAAAAAAGTTAATTATTTTGGCGATAATTATAATGAAAGAAGAAATGAATTGAATTTTGATATAAAAGTTAAAGAAACTGTTGAACAAAATCAAACGTCTAATAAAAATAATTGCGAAACAGATTTAAATTGTTTTGACAATAGATTAGATCAAAATTCCATTGAATCAGACAATCAAAGCACTGAATATTTGGACACAAAAAGTGATTCCAATCATACGTTTGCTTCGGAGGAAGACTTTGACGACAAATATGAAGAAAATTCATTAAAAGTGAGAAAAAAGTCGAATAAAAGTGTTAGAAATAAACAGAAATTGAGTGAAGAGTTTGGAACCAATGATAAGAAAAGACGGAAAAAGAGAAACAATTCTAATATAACGGATAATATATGCGATACAACTGAAGAGCGAAAGAAGTGTTTGAAATGTAATAAAACTTTTCCAAACGAACAACAGTTACTAAGACATGACGACAATCATCACGGCTCGGGTATAGAGTATAGGTTCGAAACAATTAATGGCCGGAAGAGGTATGTCTGCAATTGGCCTAAATGTGACCGAAATTTCTATCAAATGCGAGAATTAGTCGCTCACTACCGGACTATACATACGAATGAAAAGCCATTTAAATGCGAAGAATGCGATAAATGCTTTGCAATCGAAAGGTATTTAGTGACTCATCAGAAGATTAATCACTCAAAGGATGGAAAAGAGTTTAAATGCGATTATAATGACTGTCAGTTTGAGACTCCATTTGAATATTCATTAAAATCCCATAAAATACTTCATTTAAATATTCGAAACTATAAATGCGATCAAATCGGTTGCGGAAAGTGTTTCAAAACTTCCACTGATTTGAACACTCATAAGAAGTATCACAGCGATGAGCGGCCATACGGGTGCCATTGGCCCGGCTGTGAGAAGCGGTGGAAAACAAATAAGGATTTTTGGCGACATTTTAAGACACATTCGTCTGAACGGCAATACAAATGCGATTACATTGGATGTGATAAGAGTTTTATAACTAAAGCGAATCTATATAACCATAAGCGCTATCATGAGGGCAAACACAAAGTCAATGCTCAGCCGTGCAGTTGGCCCGGCTGTCAGTATATAACCTATTCTCAGCACACTTTAACCGCGCATATGAATGGCCATCAGAACATACGGCCCCATAAGTGTACGTTCGATGGATGCGATAAAAGCTTTGTCTCGGCTTCGGCTCGAAATAGTCATTTGAAAACACATTATAATTGCGACAAATTTGAGCCGAAATTCAATTGCGATCTATGTATTCGAAAGTTTGTTTCGAAACGCGTTTTGGAAACGCATAAACTGGTCGTTCACGGGGATGACCCGAACCCATTCGGGTGCGATTGGCCAGAGTGTGGCGAAAGGTTTAGACGAGAAATACAATTGAAAAAACATAAAGTGATTCATACGAATGATAAACAATTTGAGTGTTATTTCAAGGGATGTTCGAAGAGTTTTCTGACTAAAGTTGAATTAACGTCACATCAAAAAGTGCATAACAAGCGTATGGCCTGCAGTTGGCCCGGATGTGAGTCCAGGTTTATAAATAAGTCCCAATTGGATGAACACATGACTACACATCTAAATGTTGTGCCAATTAAATGCGAATTTTGTGACAAAAGTTTTAATAATAAACTCGCCATAAAGAGACATCAATTAATCCATTTGACGCCATTTCGGTGCCATTGGCCACAATGTGGTCAGAGTTTTAAGAATAATACTTCACTTAAGACTCACTTAAACAATCATCAGAACCTCCGGCCCTATAAGTGCCGTTTAAGCGGTTGTGGGAAAGGGTTTAATAGTAATAATAATTTGAAACAACACATGAGATCACATAAATCAATCGAAACTAACTGTTCTTAAGATTATATTAATTAATCGTTTTTTTGTACAATTGGCTAAAAATGTTTTTTTTTAATTAGCGAATTGTCTTGCTAGCTTCTTCATGGAACTCTTGGTGAAAATGCTGGTTTCATTTTATTATTAACGCAAACATACGAATCCAAACAATCAATGAATATAATGAGACAAACTGTTACATTACTTATTATTACGTACTTTTATACAATTTATTAAACAAACAAAATTTGATAACAGTGTCAACACTTAAGTGCCAATATAATCAAATGGGAAAACTTTCATAAATTGTTCATTATATACGGAATTTCGTCGACAATGTATATGTTTAGCACTATCTGAGTTAGCATTCATATCATCAGTTGCCGACAAAATTGTTTTACGGTGCTTAGGGAAACGGCTCTACTTTATTGTTCATTAAACTGTGTTCACTCTACTGGCACTTTACTGTAACCGCTTTTGAACTGTTAGATAATGTCTGACTTGGATTGGTTTACTCTAATGTATATATTGGCAGTTCGAGATTCAAACTAAATAAAATTTAAATTTTAACATTTGAATAAAAACAATTAAATTTTTAAATTATGCCAAACGAAGATTATCACTAAGTCGTCACTTATGTCCACTCGGAAAAGTTTTTGTATGACATTAATCCTTAGGACATAAACTATCAAACTTTTTCGAACAATTGTCACCTCAATCCCCACCCCTTTCCCCACCCTTTCACAGTTGCTCTACGAATATAAAAATCTTAGTAAACAACAAATCAGTTAAAATTACGACTACCGGCTAATAGAAAAAATAATAATAATATTTATATAAATTAAAAATATAGAAAATTGTTTAAAAGTTCTTCACTTCATGCGCTCTCACATGTTTTCTAAGATTTCCGTTTTCGACGCACCGGTACTGACATCCGGGCCAATGACAGGCATACCGTTTGTCGTTGTTATGTCTTCGCAGATGATCTTTAAGTCTATACTTCAATTTGAACCGTTTGCCACATTCGGGCCAATCGCACCCGAACTTCAATTCGAATTTATGAACTAATTTATGAACGTTTAGACTCGAACCGAATTTGGTGCTGAAGTCACATCCGGGCCATTCGCACGATAATAGTTTGTCCGAATGATAGTTGTTTTGATGCAAAACCAATGCTTTTTCAGTTTTGAACGTTTTGTTGCATTCGGTCCGATCGCATACAAACGGCCGATCAGTGCTGTGAACGACACTCGTATGGCCTATAAGTTGTGTTCGGCTTTTGAACCGTTTCGGACAGCCGTCGACTGTACAACAAAAGGGCCGTTCGTTTGAGTGTTTGGTTTTATAGTGAGATTGTAGTCCACTATTCGATTTGCAGCTATAGCTGCAATTGGTTTGTTCGCACCGGAAGGGCCTCTCCTCTCTGTGTATGGCTTTGTGAACGTTTAGGAAATATTTTCTTTTAAAACTTTTGACACAATTATCAAAATCACATTTAAATGTCTTATCTCTAATCAAATGAGTGTTTCTGACGTGTCTTTGAAGCAAATCATTGCAAACAAAACCCTTACCACAAGAATCGCATTCGAATGGATTGATCCCTTTGTGACGATTGATGTGATGTTTCAAATCAACTCTAGTTCTAAACTGACGAACACAGCCCTCAAACTCACATAAAAATCGCTTTTCCGCCGGTTTTGTCGACTTGTGAGTCAATTCATGTTTTTTGAGATGTTGGCCGTAATTAGTCCTAAACTCACATCCGGGCCATTGGCACACAAATGGTTGGTCTGAATGGCATTTCATATGTGAATCCAATTTCGGTTTTGTATTAAATACTTTAACGCATCCCTCGACCGGACAGTCAAACGCCTTTCCTTCCGAGCTATGAATGTTTTCGATATGATATCGCAATTCAGGCTTTTGTTTGTATTTCTTATCGCATCCATCGATTGGACAACAAAATGGCCGTTCAGTTGAGTGCGTATTCTTCAGATGTCTTTGTAAACAAATTTTGGTTTTAGTGGTATAGTTACAATCGGGTCGATCGCACCGGTAGGGTCTGTTGGCTCTGTGAGTCTCTCTGTGATTGTTGAACGAGTACTCAGTTTTGAATCTTTTGCCGCAATCATCGAAATCGCATTTAAAAGGTTTTCCACAAATCAAATGACAAACTTTGACGTGTCTTCGGAGTAGATCTCTTGAAACAAAACTCTTACCACAAGAATCATAACTGCATTCGAATGGTTTGATCCCATTGTGACGATTGATATGTGATCTCAACATAAGTTCGGTTTCGAACCGACGAACGCATCCATCGAATGGACACTCGAATCGCTTTCGCCGATCCGACGGATGTGTCTTCGAGTGACCACTCAATGACTTCTTGTCCGCAAACTCTTGTCCGCAACCAATGAAATCACAAACGAATGTCTCATTCAATGAGTGATTACTTTCCGATTCAAACACTTCTTCTTTGCATTCAATGTCCGAACAATTCAATACATTTTCGGTTAATTCAAAATCATTTTCTTCAGACAATATCTCATCGATTGAGTCATTCTTTGAATTGTTTTTTAAATTAATTATATTTTCACTCAATTTAAACGAATCGTTAGTTTGTTTGCAATCAATACTTGTCTTTGAATTTTCGACAAATATTTCATTAAATTCTTCAATAATTTTATTTTCGCTAAAGTTTTTCGGTTTTTGTTTCAAAACATCTTTGTATTCATTGTCCAAATCGACGAATATTTGTAAGTCTTTTGAACACAAATTAGTCGTCAATTGATTGAAACACAGATTTAAATGAGTTTTCAATTGATTCAAAACATTCAAACATTTCTTCGCAAACAATAACTCATTTAAGAGTCTATTGTTTTCGACAATCAGTTCATCGAAAATATCGTTGACTTTAATTGAAATCATTTTCCCATAAATTGTATAATAAATTCAAAATTGAATTAAATCACAAAATAATTCAAAAATAAAAATTTCGTAAACAATATATTAATCTAAGACAAACTTCTACTCCGAGGTGCCTCGTCTGGACGGCGCCATGCCTAAATATTTTTCTGATAGGAGTTAAAGTAAAATGGGAACTGGATATAATTGGAATATGTGTCTAAAAAATAAATAAATGTTATTAAACAAATTATAAATTTAATTACATTAAATTTTTATTTCATCTTAATTATAAAATATAGAATCTAATGATAAAATAAACAAATATAAATTAATTATAACATACATTATTAAAAATATAATATATATAAAATAACAATTTTATATTAGTAATAATTTGTTCCAAATTTATAGAAAAAATTAAAAATATATTTAAATTTAAAATTATTTAAAATATATTACTTTTATCAAAATACAAACTTTCTTTTTTGTTATCAAAATTATATTTATATTTATAATTAAACTAGATTATTTATAAAATTTTATTTTAATTAATTTTATTTAATTTAATTATTTATATGAAATTCATATTCTAAAACAATTGCATACAATACTTCGTGCCTCAAGGAGCTTGTATTGTTTCAAATGTTTTAAAATTAAAAATTATTTTTTACTTGTGTATATTATATTTATTACAATCAGGGACATTATATATTTCAAATTATAAATTTAAATAATAATTTTACTTTTTTATATGTTTAAATTTACTTAAATTCGCTTAAATTGTTTTTAAAATGTCCGATACGTGTTGTGCTTTGAACTAAATATGATGCATATTTACATATCATGATGTCGTTGTGTTGCATCGCAACAAATCAAATAGTAACCTTCGTTACGAAACTGTTTTAGCCTTATCTGCACATTATTGTAAAATCGGGGCACCTTGGAGTAGAAGTTTGATCTAAGAGTTAAAGAGTTAGTTGTTATGACGACTAGTGTTTATAAACATTTTATGCAAAACATTTTTGTTAATTTTAATATACAGTATTCTGGCTAGGTAAAATTCCCATTATTTCTACCCCTCATTCTCCCTGTTTGCCTCCCTCCCCCTCTTAATTTAATTTAATAATTGTTTTAAAGTTTAACTCAAATAATTCATGATATGATTGTAAATATGATTGATAGGCTATGAAATGAGAGTATTGCTTGACTTCAACTTTAAAACAGTTATTTTGCAATTGGTTCGTTCACTACAAATAAATCAATACTGTCAAAATATATATTAGTAATTTTGTAGTCGGATTAATTTATTTAAAAATAGCAAAAAAAAAAGTTTATTGCACCCAGTATTCCCAGGTGGTCTCCCTTCCAAGTACTAACTGCGGCTAAATTCTGCTTAATTGAACTTGGGTGTTCAAACGAGAACCGGTGTTTTCAGCCTGATATGGCCCAAGACATGAAAAATAAGCTAATTTATTGCATTTAAAGCAAATAACATCTGCAATAATTTTTGTTTGTTTTAACTAGCGAGTTTAGATGAGTGTAAAGAATTATACTCTTTTGACAACAAATTATTAAAACTTTATGTAAAGTTTTAATAATTGAATAAACCCTCAATGTATTTTTAAAAAGTATTAAATTAATAAAAATAATTTTACTAATTTTAAAAGTACTTTCTAAAACTAACTTGTTTCAATGACACAAATTTATTTACAATAAATATAAAAAATAATTGAGTCTCCATTAAATGAGTTTTACTGCACCAGAGCTATGACTCGCGTGAGTTTCAACTCTCAGACTTTGAGCCAAGAGATCAAAAACACATCAATAGTGCGCTTATTAAGAGATTTTGCATTAATAAAAGTCATAACTCTTATCAGAAAATAATTTATTTTTAAACATTTTTGCCAAATATTTTGATAAATCTTAATCTAAACTACTTCTACATAATTCAGTTAATCTTATTTACAATATACACAATATTCTAATTGGTCTGTTTTTAAGCATGATTTTTAAATAATATTTAATTATAAATATTTAAGGTATAATAAAATGTTTTAAAATCACCTTGATGTTTATTTTAACTATCAGTAATATTTTATTTTAAAGCATAAAATTATTTCAAATTATACGTATTCTTTGTAATACAAATTTTGCATAATAAATTGTTAATAAATAAAATATTCAAACCAAAATTATAAATGAACATTGAACGTTTTAATTAAGATTTTAATTACCTTTATCTCTCTCATAAAGTTGCATGCTAATTCTCTAATATCTGAATTTTACAGAAGGGATGCAAGTTGCATCATGCAACTACTGTATATTCGAATAGAGTTGCGCCGGTTTTTGAAACATACAGTAAATTGAACTTTTATTCAATATATAAAAAACTGTAAAATATTTTGATTTAAGTCATTTACTGTTTGTTTAAATCAATGCATTTTCTGTTTTCACAAAAACAAAAGTAATTTCAAAACAATGTCTCAATACTTGCAATCAGAAAATCAAATTATAAATGATTTAACAGAAGTTTTGATATAAGAGACTCTCAGTTCGACTCTCGATATATTCGAAGAGCTAATGAGTGCAAGCGATTCGAATTATAATTAATTTCTATTTATTGTTTAATTATTTAATGAATGTTTAGAACTTTATAATTTAATGCAACTATATGTGCATTTTACTGAAGGGTGCAATTCTATTCGGATAGAGTTGCGGTATATTTTCGCCAAGCTAAATTATGTTGAATTTTTATATTTTACATAAATATAATTTCATAATGACTTTCATTGTATTGAATCAAATTAAAGGTTAAAAAAGTCAAAATAAATTAATTTTGTATTTCAATATACAATAAAATCGCAAAAATATTGTTATTTTTGATGAATTTTTTGATGAAGAGCTAGATTTCCGCTAACAGTACTCCTGTACTCACATCCCGGCCAATGACAGCTATGACAGAAAATTGAAACTTATTTATAAAATATTTAAATTATTAGTTTAAATGAGTCAATACTAACGCAAACCGTTTGTCATTATTATGAATCCTTAAGTGAATATTCAAATATGTTTTCAATTTAAACCATTTGTCACATCCGGGCCAATGGCAGCCAAACGGCCGGTTATTTGAATGTATGGTACGTTTATGCGACCGAACACTTGATTGAGTTTTGCTTTTGAACTCACATCCAGACCAATCGCACCGGAAAAATTCATCAGTGTGATTTATTTGATGTTTTCTTAAATATTCTTCACATCTATAAGCTCTACCGCAACCGTCGAACAGACACTTAAACTGGCCTTCAGTCCAATTATGTCTCTTTAGGTGTTCTTTCAGATTAGTTTGAGTTCTAAACGTCTTCAAACATCCCTCTACTGTACAGCTAATCAATGGTCTAATCGTATGAATTCGCTTTTTATGAATTTTAAGGCTTACAATGTCTTTAGCCCTATAGACACAGTTCGGGTGATCGCACGGGAAAAGCCGATCATTCGTGTGAACCAATTGGTGTAATACTAAGTTAGACTTAGAACTCAATATGTGATTACAATTTGGAAAATCACACTTTACTTGATTTACCTTTTTGTGAACGATTCTAATGTGTCGATTGAGTATATATTTACTGCAAAAACTTAATTCACAAGAACTATGACTACATTTAAATGGTTTAATGCCTTTATGTCTATTCAAGTGACCGATTATTTTCATCTTATCCTTAGATTTATAGTCACATCCGTCGGACTGACAAATAAATTCTCTTCGATTCCCTATATGTGACCTAAAGTGCGAATTCGATAACTGTTTGGTCAGACACTGTGTCCGACAGTCCGGGAATTCACACTTAAATGTAGTGCCGATCGGATGAGCTCTCAATCGATGACTTTCTTCACTCTCTTTATCATCAAACGATTTCTCGCATGCAATGACTTCACAATTGAAAACATTTTGTTTTAGATTTGAAGTTAATTTCGGTTTAAGTTTTCGCCGTTTATTGTGAATCAATTTGATGTGATTTTGAAGACATTCTTCGCTAACAAACAGTTTATTACAACTAATTTGCGGACATTTTAGTAGTTTTTTAATTAAAATCATTTTATTGTTTCCAATCAATTCATCGCTTGATTTGCGGATATTTTCGCTTAGATTTGGATTTATTTTATTTAAATCAATATTTTGTTCGCATTTTAATTCTTCAATATTTTCGCTAAAGTTTTTCGGTTTTTGTTTCAAAACTTCTTTGTATTCATTGTCCAAATTGTTAAACATTTGTAAGTCTTTTGAACACAAATTAGTCGTCAATTGATTGAAACACAGATTTAAATGAGTTTTCAATTGATTCAAAACACTCAAACATTTCTTCGCAAACAATAACTCATTTAATAGTCTCTTGTTTTCGACAATCAGTTCATCGAAAATATCGTTTACTTTAATTGAAATCATTTTCACATAAATTGTATTAAAAAAAAATTAAAATTTGAATTAAATCACAAAATAATTCAAAAATAAAAATTTCGTAAACAAAATATTAATCTAAGAGTTAAAGAGTTGGTTGTTATGACGACTAATGTTTACAAGCATTTATGCAAAACTTTTTTGTATATGATACTTTAATATACTTTGATTTTGTAGTTCAATTAATTTATTTTAAAATAAATTTTTGGTAAATTTAAATACAAATTAAAATATATTATAAATAAATTTAAAAAAAAACAAAATTTAAACCCAGCAAAAAGTCTAGGGCACCCAGTATTCCCAGGTGGTCTCCCTCCCAAGTACTAACCAGGCTCGACGCTGCTTAACTTCGGGGATCGAACGAGAACCGGTGTTTTCAGCGTGATATGGCCCTAGACATTAACAAGTTATTAAATTATTATATTTATAGCTTGTTTCTACTCATAAATTTAATTTGTTAAAATTAAAGATATGAACCTAGATCATAAATAAAATAAACTTTTGAAATAAATGAGAAAATATTTTGTTTTCATTAGTTTTATTTTGTTTGAAAATTTCTTTCCCATACCAACAATGAAATATTTGGTAAACCAAGTTAAAATTTACGGTTTTTAATCTTTAGATTATGTCTTAAAATAAGCCGTCGGTTAAATTTAATATTAATTACCGGTGATAATCATACAAAATATTTTAAAGTACTTTTTTACTTTCTAAAGTGTTTAATTTACCTAAGAGTCAGGTGAAAACCCGAACTTTGAAAGCTAAACAAACTCCATTTGCGGTTTATAAAAATTTTAAGATAGCCAAATCAAATTATTTTCAATTCTCTTTTATTTAAAAATAATGGTTTTTTTAAAAACTGCCCATATAGAATTATCCGGGTTTATCCTTTACAGAAACTGTGTTTACAAGACATTTTAATTTTTACTTCAATGCCATTCTAAATTTTTCCTTATTTTAATTAATTTACTTTACATTATAAAAAATCAATGCAAAATCCGTCTAATTTATATACATGTATTAAAACTCAAATAAAAAGTAATTTTCACTTTACGTTAAAATATTTATAATTATTGCAAGTACAGATGTAATTGAAAATAGTAAAATTATTTATATTCAAATTATTAATAACCAAATTGTTAAGATTATTTTTAGATAACATTTAAATTGGTTGCTAACTTAAAAATAAGTAAATTAAATGTTAGATTGGATTTTATAATAATCTTTTATCATATTTATGCTTATTAAAAATTTATAATGTAAATTTAAGTTTTATATTTAATATTATAAACATAATTTACTTTAAATAAAACAATATTTACTCTTGTTATTGGATTACTTGAAAGTTACTATAAACTTACGCCAAAATTCAATAATATTAAATATTTATAGTTTAAAATTAATTACAAACTGAAATAATCAAAATAATATTATTCAGTTCTTTAGTTCTGTATATGGGTTTATATACTTTAAATATATATTTATTTATAACTACAAAACTCAAACCCAAAACTCTAACCTAAAACTCAAACTTAAACCTATAACTCAAATCCAAACCTAAATCCTAAATTCAAACTCAAACTTTATATTACCGGTAATTTGTATTTTCACCAACTCCACTATAAACTCCATTTCCATATCTAGTGTATTTTAGCCTAAGTTTATAGTAACTTTCCAGTAATTTCTTTTATCTCGCAATTTTCTTCAGTTTCAGGCACTGATTATAAAACTTTATTTAATAGTTACTGATTTAAATTTTAAAATTATATTTCAGTAATATTCATAATAAATAATCAAATATAATTTTATCGTCAAGTGCTTATTAAACAAAATGAATAAACTAGATAAATCTGAAGGTAATCTAAAATTTAAACTTAAGATTATTAAATTTTTAATTTTTATAAATTGTTTACAACTAAATTAGCAATTAATCATAAAATATACCCAGTACCTAATATTGAAACACGCTTTGAATGCAAACATAATCCATTTGGTGTCACACATATTAATCAAATTCATCAATGGGTCGAATGGTGGCGAGGATTAAGCAAAATGTCTGATAAGAAATTTAATAAACTAAATGGAGCATGGCAGTTTTCAGCTCTCTCTTATCCGCACTGCAATAAACTGGATCGATTTGAAAATATAGTCAAATTTACAATTGGTGTTTTTATTATTGATGAACAAACGGAAACACAATTTAATAAATCGAGTAATACTAATGAGACAGGTGAAATTTGGATTCAATTTGATCAATGTCTAAATAAATTAATATCCGAACAGTATATTGATATTAATTATATAAATCCATATATTTTGGGTTTGTATGCAATTTGGGAATCTATTTGCAACAAATATAACCAAGTACAAAAGCAGAGATTTGTCCAATTATGGAGAGATTGGGCTGCTGGCGAAAAATTACAAGCTTATATGCTTGCTAATAATCAGAAATTCAATAGTATTACAGAATATGAAAAGGTAAATAAAAATTTAAAATAACAAAAAAGTATTTATAAAATTTAACCTAGATACGCTTTGCCACAATTGCGATCCCCTGTGCTATTTCCGCAATTGAATATTCGGAAAACGTATTCATTACCGAAAAGGAGTGGTCAGACCCTAAACTGCAAACACTTATGGTATTAGTCAGTCGACACGTCAGTTGTGTCAATGACTTGTATTCATTCGAAAAGGAAATGATTGAATATAACAATGATCTTGCTAAATTACCGAATTATGTGGCGCTATTTGCAACACTAGAGCATATTTCTATTGTAAAAGCCATGGAAAGAGTAGTTCAAAAATTTCATACAACTGAACAAGAATTTGACAACTTGCAAAAAAGCATAATAAATGAACCTGCTTGTAGCGGTGAGCTAAAATTATTTGTTGAAAATTTGTTATTTATAGTTAGTGGCAATATTAAAGCTCATAAAGTGATGAATAGATTTAAAAATACCGTTCAAAATTAATTTGACAAAATTGACTTAATAGTTAAAAAATGATATTTTTATTTAATTTTTAATTTGTAAAAACAAACATATTATTAATATCATGTGAATAATACTTTGCTTTGCCGGTAATTACTAAATTTATATTAATTATTTTAGATAATTTAGATAAATGTCTTTTATTTTTTTAAATTAAACTTAAACAAAAAGTTTAAAAAACAATTAAGATGTACTTATCAATATTTAAGTTGTTTCTCCTTCAATATATAATTGAATTTTATACAACTTTATTTAAATTAGTTATTTTCCATAGATTAATTATCTAATATTTTATTTTTAAAAATAAATATTTTAAAATTTATTGTTTTTAATTTTTTTTTTAATTTTAAAGGAAAGTATAATAATAAAATTATGTGTTTTGTAATTTAAATTTTAACTATAATTTGTCACTGACAATTTGTGATACTTTTGTTATTTATTATTTTTAATTTTTTACAAATTTTTTTGTATATTTTATTTATTAATGATTAATAAAACTTCTTTTAATTATATTGATTATTAATTGTTTAAGTATATTGCAGGAATGATAAAAAACAGTATTTCCTTAAGAATAACAGTTTATAATTAATTAAATAATTTTTTAAAATAAATATTTAAAGTAATATTACATTACAAAAATTGTGCAAATTATATCAAATTAAAAGTAAATTTTTAAAGATATTTATTAAATAATGTTTATTAAATATTTCATTTCTCTTAAATTGTATTTAATTAACTAAACTGCAAATAAAGTTTAAAAATAAATAAAATTTTAAAACGTCTAAATTGTGAAATTAAAAATTGTAAATTAAAATTTCTATTATTATAACTTGCCTGATTTGACAGAATATTATTTTATAAAATAATTTTAAATATGGTAATAAATTATCATTAAAAATAACTTACCTTATCTTTTTAAAATGTTTATAATATAACTTTAATTTAATTGCCATTTTCTGTAAGTTTAATTCAAAATAAAATTTTTAATAAATTCAATGTTTAAAAAAATAATTTCAGTTTAAGTACTAATAAAACAATAAAATTTAGCTGTTTCCTTAACTTATATTGACAATGCTAATTTTTATTAAATTATCTCTGCAACACAGTATATCCTGTTGTTTAAGAATAAAATCCATTAACAAAGGAAATTAAATATAATATAATGATGTTATTTAAACATGTAAAACTATTTATAATAAACTTTGAAATCTTAATTAAAAATTAATTATATAACAAACGCTAGATAGAAATAAACAAAATTTTAATAATTTTAATTTAAAAAATTTAAACTTTTTAAAATTAATTTTTAAAAGTTTTGTTAAAAACTACAGTCACTCAATGATTGGATATATTTTGTTAACAGTATTTGCAATTGCATTGATTAGATTTGTTTAGTAAGAATTTAAAATTCAATTAACAATAAAATAATTAAAAAATTTTATTTAAAGCAAAACTTATCGATTCCACACATATTGGAGTAGACAAGGAGTGAAGGGACCAAATGTGTGGAGAAGTTTCATGTCTTACACCAAAGTATTGCCATTCAATGACATGGAATTCCAGCAAAAATATGGAAATATAATCGGTTTTTACGAATTATATCGAAGATGTATAATAATAAATGAACCGAAATTCATAAAAAATATTTTGATTAAAGACTTCCATATATTCACTAACCGTCGGTATTATAGTTTTGGGGAAGTGTTTGATATGGGAATAGTTGTCTCTAGAGATGATGACTGGAGAAGAATCAGGTCTGTGATGGCGCCCGCATTCACGGCATCCAAATTGCGGGCAATGTTTGACACGATTTCTAATATTGGGGATCAGTTGTGCGATAATCTCAAACCAAAGGCAGAAAATGGTTAGAAATAATGACTAGAATTGATAATTTCTGAATTAATTATATTTAAACTAAAAAACCAATAATAGGTCTGGAATTTGATATAAATTTTTTTGTCGATGGCTTTGTTATGGATGTGCTCTGCAATTGTGTGTTTGGTATTAGTATCGAATCAATCAAAAACCCGAACCATCCGGTGGTCGTCAACGCTAAGAATGTATTTGACCTCGACTTGACTTTTTCCAAAATAGTTGGGTTTATAGCACCCGATTTGGGAAAGTTGTTAAAACTCCAGGGATTAGATCCAAAAGCTATCGAATATTTTAAACGACTTACACACGAATTGGTAGCAAAACGAAAGTCGAATTCGTTTAGTGTTGAGAAACGATTGGATTTATTGCAACTAATGATTGATGCGAACGAACAGCTTATAAATGAACAGCAATTGGAAAAATCAGACTTTAATTCTAATAAATGGTAAATATAGAGAACGTTACAGACAAAGGAATTCGAAACGTTACAAAAATTTTGCTATTTTATAAAATTATGTTGTTTTTAACGATAGGATAAC
>JAQFXP010002531.1:0-14859 GCA_034693685.1 Belba bartosi | reverse complement strand
TGCTCTCTCTCTCTCTCTCTCTCTCTCTTCTCCTGCTCTCTCTCTCTCTCTCTCTCTTTCTCTCTCTCTCTCTCTTCTCTCTTTCCCTCTTCTGCTCTCTCCCTCTCTCTCACATCGAGCTCTACCAGTGCTCTAAACGCTATCTATTTGTATAAACGCCTCATTAGATATCATAGGATTTCTGCATAAATGAATCCAATGTTCACTGAATGACGAAAAAAGAGGTTTTTTACGGGAATTCAATTCCAGAAGTGGTTATATGAGAGAGAAAGAGAAAAAGTTTTACCTCTTGTTAACAATGCTTTTTAACGAGACTTTTCTCTTCAATTCCTTACAAAGAAAATTTTTCTCTCTATTCACTAAAAAATATATTTTAGGAAAAGATATTTTTCCTTAAAGTTGACTATTTTTTCTGAATGTCTGTTCAAGTGCTTAACCACTCATTTAATACTCCGGTGTCTGTCGTATAGTGGTGTCGAGTCATCAGATTTTTTTTGAAATAATTTTAGATTTTTTCTCGACTTAAGACATGATATTTCGAAAGCTATCTGAAAAGGAAATGAAATTTTTTTCTTTTTTTTGGATATAGTATTGCATATACTGTTAGACAGTGTTATCTACAGAATATTTATGTATTGTATGTATTCTATCATAAGTCGGTTCTCTGTTTGTTAATGGCTTTTGAGAATTAATTCTTTTAAATACTTAATGTTTTTTTGTGTTTTAGATTTATTTAGTGTGAAATTGTTTGTGAAAAATGTACTCTTTTTTATGCAAAAAATTGTTTTTTGTTTTTGGTATGTAATGAATTTTTTAATGTTGATTATACTTGTTTAACTTTTCAAATACATGTTTTCCGTTTTAGTAATTATTTGATTAAATTACAGATATATTATAGAATATTCTGTTTATAATTAGCGCAAAAGTGTTACTAAATTATGTTTTTTAACTAAAATAAAATATTTATTATTAAAAAAATATATAATTAAAAAAAATAAAAGCAATTAATTTACTAATTAATCTTGTTAATGATACAAAAATATAATTAGTATAATTCTAAAATTAGAAATTTACTTTTTAAATTAAAATTTTATATATTTTAAAAACTATAATTGTATTAATAATTATAATTTTTTAAATTATTATTTTAATTAAAAAATAAAATGTTTTTATCCAGGTTCAAATTATATAGAGCCATTATTGTTTTAATTAAGTCAATTTAAATCCTTTTTACGATAAAAATGACATTTTTTCAATATTGATATTATTTTTATTATTCTGTAATAAAAATATTGTTTACACATATTTTTATGCATTTATATAATGTCATAAAAATTAAATTAAATTATTTACATAATGTCTAGATATTTCATATTATATTAAATCGAAAAATTTTAATATATATATCGGGTTTTATGTTTTAATAAAAACGGATAGACTTTTATCGCAAATGGGATATCATTTTCAGATTCAAAGGTAAATATTGATTATATTTCATATGCCGTTAGAAATAGTGTTTGCATTGCAAGACTCCAATCATCAGAATTGTGTTTCTGAATGAAATTTTTATTTTTACTTTTTCTCGAGACCTGTGATAACAGGAAACTCATTTGAATAATGCGTTTTGATATGCAATATCGGTTTTTGTGTCTAGCTCACTTTTCTATCCCGGATGTCAAAAACAAATAATGTTGTAATTTAAGTCAATAAATAACTAAATTATTTACTTTTGAAAATAATACAATTTATTCTTGTAAAATTTTAACCAAATTGATGTGTTTTTGAATAAATTATTTTTTGAATTCTGTTTGAAATAGAGTTTAATTTTACAAATTTAATGTAAATATTTCATGCTTAAAATTATTTTTACTAATTTAGCAAGCATGTTTTTGAATTAAAATTTTAAAATTAATTATTAAATTTATTTATTTATTAATATTACAAATAATACTAATTTTAATTAAATGAAAATATAGTTTTATTATAGTTTTAAACAAATAACAATTTATTATTAATTTGCAATTTAAATGAAAATATAAATAAATAAAAATTAATTATACAATAAAACAATAAAAGTATATTAAACTTACATTAGAAATGTTTTGCAAGTAACAACATATTAATAATTCAACATGTTGCATTGATGCGCTGTCAAACGCCAGCATCACTACTGACACACATTTCGCGCAAAACTGTATAACAAATTCAGAATTCAATTCAATTTACAAGAGTTTTCAATTCGGGAACAGATTTATGTCATAAAAAATTTTTTGAATTATACTTTCAGGAAGAATAAACTCACAAAAACAATATAAAATTCGGCAAAAAAAAACTTAAATTCAATCAAAATAAGACAAAACAAAACTGTCTCTTAGTTTAAGAAGAGAACGGATTTAGAAAAAAAAATTTATAAACAAAACACAAAATAATAATTATATTTTCAAAACAAGAATAAAATATTGAAATAAAATCCGATACAATATAATACAGTATATAAAGTACTGGTTTATATTCAGCATCAAAATCGTACATGTACATTAAAAAATAAAAATAAAATGCATAAATGGAATAAAGCAAGCTAGTTTAAACTTTAAAGCAATCTGAAAAAGCATTATCTAATATCCAAAAAGAATTTAAAAAATAAAATCTTTAGTAAAAAGCAACAAAAAATCCAAAATATTATATACAGTAAATAAAAATCCGAAAATCTAATAGAAATACAGAATATAGTGTACGAACAGCGCAGTTATGAATGGCTCAGATGCGAGACTGGATGTAGGACTGGATTTAGCGCTTGGTATGCGCTCTACTGTACGCGTAATATGTAATGAAAATGTACTGTACTATCAATTTAAGTGACAATTTTAATAATATAAATAAGTGACTGTTTAGGTGTCGGAGAGTGTGTATAAGGATTTTTTTCCCTTTCTATAGTCACACATATATTCGTATTTTTTTGGTGTAAATGCAATAAGAATTTTATGTTTGTCAAAGCCATTGAATGAAATGAAGTAACATGTTCGTTCAATGTATGAGTAGAAGCACTGCCCGTTTCAACTCTAATATATTTACCTTTATGTACAGTTAAATGACATAATATATATCCCTTCAATAAATTTATTTATCTAGCTTATTTTATATATGCAATAATCTATATTTTTAATTCTTAGGTGGATAAATTTTTTTTTCAGATATAATATTTATCAAATTTAGGCTAATACAAAAACATAAAAACTAAAATATTTTGTGTGAGTTTAATAGCTAAAATTAAACTATGTTAAATTTATCTAAACTTAAACCGACATTTAACTTACGTATACCGAAAACAAGCTAGGTCAAACAATATGTGTTAGTGTTTTATGTCCTTCAGCAGTATATTACAGTTGGTATGACAGGTGTAGAGAATATTCTACTATAGGTGTGTATACCGTATATACACTTTCGGGGCTGTAGTAAGAATTGGCGAATATATAGCAAAACGAAAACATTCACTCAATGTGTGTATGACTGGAATTATCGATCAAATCCAGAATGAGATGCGTATAACGACGCAAATTCTGTACGGAATTTCATTTTCTAAGTGCATCTGCTCTCCGCCTCACTCTGCAGTCTCTCTCTCTCTCTCCCTCTCTCCTTCTCTTTCTCTCTTTTTCTCTCTCTCCTTCTCTCTCGCCTTCTCTCTCCCTCTCTCTTTTCTTCTCTCTCTCCTTCTCTCTCTCCTTCTCTCTCTCTCTCTCCATCTCTCTCTCCCCTTCTATCTGCCTCCCTTTCTAGCATTCCCACTGTTGGCTAACTGTGCAGAATTACTAGTGCAAAGCAGCAAAAATAAAACTAAATAGTGGTTCACATTCAACAGGCAAATGATAAATATGAAGAAAATTGTTATAAAAAATATAGACATATCGTGTTCTAACTGTTTCAAATGACAAATAATTTTTAGCATGCCTATTTGTTTTCAATGTCTATTTTCAAGAATAAGCCCGCTGTTATTTATTTTTTGTTCGTCTAATGTGTTCTAGTTTATTATTCTTAATGTTTATTATGTTTGTGTTATTTATTTGTTTTTGGCTTTTTGTAGGTCAACACATATAACACATATATATACATATTTTTGTTGTTATTATTGCTTTGGTTTTCGCAGTTTTTCTATGTTTTTGATTAAATAAATATAATATTTTTGTTTTGTTTAATTTTTAGCTTATTTTTTATATTAACTTTTTAATCAATCATTTTTTGTTGCTTTTATAATACAAAACCAAATTAAATCGTATAAAAAGCGACAATTTTTAAAAATATTTTATTTATATATATTTTTCTCTAATCTATACGTTTTTATAGTCTATTTACACTAGCGATAGAAATCAAGAAAAAAAGTTTGATTTTATTACTTCATTCTATCGCTATTTTTTCGGTGTATTTCTTTTTGCTTTGCTTTTTCCGCCTATATATACAATACATATATATTTAATTTGATTATTGAATTTACTATTTATTTAAGTCATGTAATCATAACTTTGATATTTGTTGGACTAAAACAAAGATCAAGAGTAGAAATGGCAATAGATTTGAGTAGCAGTAAAACATGTATTGAAAAATCGGCATGATAAAAAAATAAAAGTAAATATTTGATTGACTTATAAGAGATTAAATAAACGAATGAATTGGTATTCTTTTGACAAAACAAACCTGGCTAAATATGCAACAATAGAATATTTGAAATAATAATAAATATATATTTGTTAAAAAATATTTGATTTTATTAAAAGTTTTTAAAATTTTACTATTTTTTAATCAAAAATGTCTTTTTAGGCTTTAACTAAACAAAAGTATTCTTTAATACAATTTATTCAACAATAAATAGTTTATTGTTTTTTGAAAACATCAAATAATTGCTTAAAATATAATTATTTCTTTGATTTATTATTTTGATTAAAATTAGTATTTGTAGTAATTAATTGTAAACTCATTTAATAGTAAAATATGAAAGCAATTATTTGCAAATTTTGTATCCGTTCTAACAAGCAATAATTAATTTTGCTACACTATAATCAATACACATGTATACAAATATTTTAATAATTAATTTTTTCATTATTAGAATAATTACTTATAATTATTTTATATTAAAAGAAAAATCTTAATATATATATTAATAAAATTAAATAAATAATAAAATCTAAATAATATTAATGAGAAATTTTAAAAAATATTATAAAATATAATATTTTTTAATTACTTATTAATATGATTACTATTTTTTTAGGTAAAATTATAGGTAAAACTTCAAACTCTTAATACAATTTTATATAATGTATAACTGGATATAAAAGATCTAAATAAAATGATTATAAATAATGTAATTTAATCAAATAATAGTTATTTTTTATAATTAAATGAAAAAAAATAATTATTAATTAAACAAATAATACCCAACTGCCATACTCAACTTTTATATCCGATTTCTATACCCGACTCCCATACAACCGATTTTTATACTCAACTATAATTTTGTTTGTGATTAATTTTAATTTATATTGTTTAAATTTTTAAACACTTAATGTTAATATTTTGTTTGATATTTGCGTAATTTCTGAACGTAAAAAGGTTAAAAAAATTGTTGTTATAAAACCTATTTCCTCTAATTATAGCATTCTTATTTATTAATATTATTTAGATTTTATTATTTATTTGATTTTATTAATTCTTTTTTCATTTTGTTGACATTAAATGTAATCTAATTTTTTTTGAAAAATGAAAGGAAAGTCAAAATATTTTATTAAAATTTATAATAAAGTTAATATTAACGTATACTTTGCAAGATAAATCTTTGTTTATCGTGGAAATTTATGAATACCCAAACTATATGAAAAAATATAATAGATTCAACTCTAAATCAAAGCTCTATTTCTCATTTATTATACATTTTTTTGTGTCAAACGTCAGAAATATATTCGTTTACTTCTTATGTATGTGAATACCAATAGAATATTTGGAAATTTTTAAGGTTTATAAACAGTATTTATTTTGCTCTCTCTTTTATACTCGCTCTCTCTCCCTCTCTCACTCACTTACTCTCTCACTCTCTCACTCACTCTTTCTCACTCACTAACTCACTCTCTCTCTCCTGCTTTCTCTCTTTCTCTCTCTCTATCTCTCTCTCTCTCTCTCTCTTTCTTTCTCTCTCTCTTTCTCTCTCTCTCTCATCCGTATATGTCTTCAAATGTAAAATTTTGGCTAAATATCAGACAAATCGTAACCTTAGAAACGACAGAATTTGAGCCAAGAATCAGATGGACCTTAACTTTAGAAATAAAGTAAGAATATAATTGTTGTTAAATGAAATAAATTAAATTTCCTTCATACATTAATAACACAGAACAGCAAATCTAATTATGTAATCATTGTTAGACTAATATAATATAAAACGTCATTGTGTGTTTTTCAGAAAACGCATTAACATGTTTAGCTAAATATATAAAAAAAATTTTTTATTTTTTTTGTCATTTAAATATGAAAATTGTATTTAAATAAAAATAATTTATTTGTAAATCTTTTATATAGAAATTAGATTTGTTAGAACAGATGTTTTTAGTTTCAATTTTTTATCATTTGTATCATTGATATTAATTTAAAAGTTTGAATAATTTATGGGCAAATTAATTGTGACATGATAACATTATAAATAGTTATAAGTTGTAAATGCAAAGATATTTTATCGATTAAACGACATTGGAATATAAATAATTAGCTAAATAAATTATAAGAAACTGTCTTAATCAATTATTATTTTGTTGATAAGACATTTTTATTTATCTTTATTTTGCATAATATAGAATTTATTTATAAAAAAAATTATTATTAAAAATTTATTTTATGCGTTTTTTTTATTGGTTTACAATAAGATAATTTTTTGTTTATATTTTTACAGGTACAGTATATTAATTAAAATTTTATAAATTTTAAGACGATATATTTGAAATTATTATTTATATTATATATAATCCATACTATTTATACTAAAATTTTAATAAAGTTTTCAAAAATCTTTTTCATAAATAGATTTAATTTGAAATATTTTTATTAAATCAATAGCAAAACAGCTATTATTTTCGATTAGACACTAGTCTAGCGAATAAAGTAAAGGTTTTTTGAAATTTGCTTTTTCTGAATAAATGGACTGTTAGTGCAAATACAGATTAATAATGCATGAAACAAAAAGTGCATTTTTGGCTTGAACATTTTCTTTCTTGTTTTTGATTTTTATGATATCAATACATTTTGCTTTTAAATATTTTATTATTTTGAATATAAAATTTCTTTTATATATATTTTTTACAACAAAAAAATTCAATATATGTGTAATAAAGCTATTAAACTATATTTCCTAAAAATGTATAATTTTTTTTGAAATTTTTACATAAATTAAATTTTATTCTTTTTTTTGGTTAAATTTTTTATAAGAGAGAGAGAGAGAGAAAGAAAGAAAGAAAGAAAGAAAGAGAGAGAGAGAGAGAGAGAGAGAGAGAGAGAGAGAAAGAGAGAGTTGCAATAAATTCTTTTATCTTGTGTAATGGAATAATTTAAAAATCAAAAATTCATCAAAATTTTAGTCATACGTCGAGTTTTAAAAGAAATTTTGAATATTTGAATAATTATTCAGGAATTAAAAAGTCGTCAACAATAAAAATTTATTAATTGTTCGCTCGTTTTAATCTTTACTTTTGATATACAATGGCTTAATATGCTATATATCGACATTAAAGTCAATTCTAATTTTTTTATTGTTTTGATTTTAAATATATTTTTATTTATGCATTGCTTTAAGCGTCTATTAAACAAAATATATTTATTTTTTGACATAAGTTGTCGTTAACATACATATGTGCTATGAAACAGAATGGCATTACAGGGGCAGATACAGTCCAATATTAAGCGGTGTGCTGCAATCGAGATAGTTGCTTTTTTAAAATGCAGACAAAATCAATATAATCAATTTAAACGAATAATAATTTTTCTCATCTAAATTAATTTTTCAAAACTAAAATTTTAAATTGTTATATAATAAAACTTAAATATTTAAATAATGTCTTATAAGCCCCCTCCTCCCCAATAAGCATGCCAATTTATATATATTAATATATGCATATACATTTTTATATAAATATATAGTATACACAGTATATTGTGTGTGCATTTCAATACGTCTACTCTTTAGTAAAAAGTCTAAATAGCGTTTTGATTAAGTAATAAAAATGCGCATAAAATTCAAAAATACAAAACAAAATCAAAAATATCTATCAAAAAGATTTTCATAGATTGTATGCATAAATAAAAATCTTTGAAACAGCTTTGGCTCAACTTTTAAGCTATTTTGATGTTTGACTTATCGTTTGCTTCTGAGTTATTGCTAAAAATAATATTCAAAATTTTTTCTTTCTTTTTTATGTGCTAGTTTCAATATTTAACTCTTTTTTTTAATACTTATTCCGATTTAAATACATATTTGATATTTAAATAAAAGCCGTTTTTATGTGTTATTTGAGTCCAAAAGGAAAAATTTTAGAATTTGTTATTATAAAGAAATAATTTATTAAACATTTTTTTATTTTGTATAAAACCTGCTTTCAGTCAAATAGTTTAAATTAAATCTAATAGAATTGTAAATGCTAAAATAATAAATATTATATAGAAATAATTACACATGTATATCTTATTCATTAAACGACTATTTTTATTATTTTAGCTTAAAATAAAAAATGTATTAACTAGTTAATTTGTCAATTTAATTCTAATTAAAACAAATATTTAATATACATTTTTATTATTAAAACAATTATATCAAGATAACTATGTTGATTAGTTATTTAATATATATATATATATATATAAACAAAGTTGCTAATTTTAAAATTAATGACTAAAAATACTAATTTTCATAGCGATTAAACAAGTAGAATTTTTGGAATTTTAATTTTCTGATTAAAATCCAAAAGAGTTTTGTTTATTTTGTCGAAAAGATTTTGAATTAGAAATTAAGTGGAAGAGAGGAGCAGAGCACTAGAAGAGAGAGCGGCCAGGAATGTAAAGCTGTGAGGCTGGAAAGCGCCGGCAGAGAGAAAACTAATTAAAGACAAATTTGTATTTTAATCCTTTCATCAAATTTGTTGAAGCGATGCGTTTCGGTTAAACACTAAAACTTAAGTTTGTTTTTAAAGTTTTTATATCTATTCCGTTAAGTCGTTTGCTGTACAATAATTTGATATTAAATTTTAAGTTTGGTTTTTTAATTAAGATATAAGTTGTTTTTGATTAAAAGTCATCAAGTTAAAACTTAGTAAATTGTATTTTATTTGAACATAATTGTATATACATTTTAAATATTATTTAGCTTTATATAAAACATTTGACTCTTAAAACAATAAAAATTTGTTTTATAGCATAAATTTAAACAAATTTATATCAGTATTAAAATAATAATAGGAATTGAAAAAATTGGCTGAGTCTGGGGAAATCAGAATAGGAATTGTTTTTAATATCTAGAGAGAATCAGGGTAGAGATTTTTGAAAAAAGCCTATATAATTATAGCATGATTTAACCCGATTTAACTAGATTTACATTAAATTTAACATTAATATAAAAAATTTAATTTTAATTGTAAAATTTAAATCATAAGAAGGAAAAATTTTTTTTTGTAAAATAAAAGTTAGAAAAGTTTTTAGACAAATGCCAATTTTTTAAAGAATGAGTACTTTTCTAATTTCCTTTTTTAATTTTTGCATAATAAAAATTTAATAAAATTTACAGTAACCAAATATAAATATTGTTTGTTTAAATATAGTTAATTTTAAATTATATTTTTATTTTGTAAGTTAATACTAATATATCAAAATTAATTAAAACTTGACTAAATAATTAAATTTATCAAGTCTAAACTAATTACAAATGACCAATACACTAAATGAAATAAAAATTTGCATAAAGTATATTGCGCAAATTTTTAATCTAATAAAAAAAATTAATTTTAATGTAGATTATTTTTATAGTGCAATCAAATGTCAATTAAATCTAATTTATTTTTTAAAATGAATGCTTAAAATATTAAAAAATAATAATAATGATAAGCATTACGTCAAGCTACATTTTTAAAATGTTTTAAATTTAATGAATTAAAATTAAATAATTCAGTTATGTCTACGTCTTAGGCAAATGTTTAATTCAGATCCGGTATTAGTCTTTGTTGACAAATCTAATTTAATTGTCAAATCAATTATTGTCTCTCTATTATAGCAGTCGTTAGTAACACATATTTATTCTGAAAGTGTGATTCGATTTGGTTTCTCGACTACTAATTGAGTTAATATTTTAATACTAATTAAAACTGACAACAGATTTATTACACAAACAGTTTGCGTTTGGAATGTATGCGAAATTGTTTTCAAATATGATTTGATTAATAAGTCATTTCTTTTTATTCTTTACATTTAATATCACATCCGGCTCTCTCTCTCTCTCTCTCTCTCTCTCTCTCTCTCTCTCTCTCTCTCTCTGCTTTCTTAATTTTAAAGTTAAATATATCTTGCTAACTTATTAACTTATTAAATTATAAAGTTTATTTTGAAATAACTTGTTTTAAAGAAAATTTTTATAACCTATTTTGCAAATTAATAATTTTAGCATTTTTATAGTATTAAAATATAATACTGTAACTGCATTATAAACTAAAATTTAATTATAAATAATGCATGCTGCCATAAATTAATGTTATAAAGTTTTTGCTAATTTAATTTAATGATATAAAAATATTAACTTTAACCTAATTTACATTGCTAGAATATAATATTTAAAAAATTATATTTATTAAACTAACTTATAGCAATATATAATTTTTAAAAACAACATTGACTAATTCTATAATTAAAATAATATAAAACATTTTTGTAAGTAATTTGGCAAAATAAATTTATACCAACATAATCTAATAAATATTCTAATCATTAATATTTTTCATAATTTTTTCTATTTCTGCTTTATTTTTAACAAATTAGATAAATCTAATATAAAATACTGTATATATGCAAGAATTGAAAAAATCAGCCGATTCAGGGAAAGATCAGGGAAGCAATTTTTGCTAAAATTTTGGCCAAAACCTAGAGGGAATCAGGGAAGTTATTTTATTTAAAAACGCTAAAAAAAATTTTATATTTATAATAATATTTTGCTTAATTTAACTAAATTTAAACTAAACTTAGTTAAATTAACTAAATTTAAACCGAATTTAGCATAAAATTTAGAGAAAATTTTCTGATTTTGGCCGAAAAAATCAAAACATTTGCCGAGGGGTACCTTTTTGCGGATTAAATGCTAGGGGTGGGAAAAAATCAAAATTTTTAAAATTATAAATAATTTTTGCCTGATTCCCCCCTCCTTTACGATTACAGGTATATAACAGTTATATATTAAAACAGTTTTGATTTAAATAGTTAGTTTTTGACAAAACTATTTGATTTTAACTAAACCAGTTATTTTAAACATAAGTTATTTTATTATAACTCATATTTTTATTATATATTTTATTTATTTAGAACTACTTTTGGCAATATTATAAATTTATTTGATTTAATTATTTTTAAACTAAGCAAAAAATAATTCTAATTAAAATTTTAAAAATATATAACAAATACAAAATAATTGTTGTTTAATTATTTTTAAAATTTAATTAAGTTTTTATTTAGTGATTATAAATTAAATAATTTTGTCAAAATCTGTATATTGACTAAAACATAATTATTTGTATATTTATTATACTTGTTAAACATTGTTTGAGTTATGTAAAATTTAAAAAAAAATGGTAAATCTAATATTAAATTCAAACAAAAGTGTGAATATTAATACAAAACAAATATAATTCTTTATTGCCATAAAAGCTGTGGTAAACCAAAAATGTAAAAATTTGTCAAATTCTGCTGGTTTATACATATATTTTAAAAATTCAATTGATTATTTCTTTTGTAACATTTTTACTTATTATTTATTTACTTATTATATAATCTCAAACTTTGACCACCCGAGCTCTATATAAACCAAGAGGCAGTCTTTAAAAATTGAGATAATTTTATCTTGTTTTAGCCGTTTAAATAAGTTTAATTTAATTATATGAATAGAAGAAAGTATTGATTAATTTGATATATTTATAAATATTTATTAATTTAATAAAAAGTTAGTGACATTCAAAATGTGCTTGTATATTATTAATTAGCCTTTGTATAATAAACTGGTTTAGTGTGATATTTGGTCTCAGGTTTTTCAATTACAGCTAATCCCATATACAACAAACAGCTCAGTTTTAGTAAATATGTTTGTTATAAAAGGAATTACATGAGTTTGTTATAATTGGAATATGTATAACAAATTATGAAATAATGGTGAGAATTATTGTATAATAAACGTTAAAATAGATTAAAATAAAATTAACTACCAAATTCTTTAGCACAAAATTATGAGTTTTAATATTAAAATTTTAATTATAATTAATTTTAAATTTATTTAATTTTTATTATAAAATATATCCACTAAAGTTTAATATAATTTAAGCTAGAACAATATTTTTACAGTTATTTATTTTATCTGACATTTTATCTAAACAAATAAGCAGCATGATAAACATTAGTATTATTAAAAACAGAATTAAATATTAAACAAGCAAGAATAATAGTCATAATAAATAATTGTGATAATTAACAAGCGTGTTTTATTAATTTATTCAATTTTTATATAAAAAAAAACTACAAATTAAATATGAATTTTATTTTACAAAAAACCTTTAAATAAATATTTGATTGGTTTTAAATTTAAATCAATAAAATCCCAAGCATATTTTATAAAAACATCTGAAATAAGTAATTTCTAACAAGAAACAATAAGAATGTTAACTTTTAATGACAAGCTTAAAAATTGGGAACCAAACGAGAAATTCAATTTATTCAATGCCTAATCTGCCTCTTTCTCTCCTGAGTTACGACAACCTTAGAAATGCTTGAATTAATCTAATGTCACGTCTATTATGGTTTAGGACAGACAAAAACACAAATCGAAAAAATTCACACATTTTGACATTTTTTGATCTGGCAAGTTAATTCAATAATAAAAAGCATAAAATATATCATTCGCTTTGTCTGCGGCTAAAGAAAATTACAAAAAAAGAAATATAACTTTTATTCTCTTCACCAGATTTTTTGGATCTGATTTCTTGGAATAACACACAAACACATACATAGCTAATGAGCAGATGGATAGTCTAGCCATAGCCTGCCAGTGCTAAAGCCTACCAGTGCTGCGAAAAACATGTTCTCCGACTATAAGCTCATTATTTAGAAGAAATCGTCTGAAAATGACTTTTACTTTCAGTGCCCAAACCCTAACATATTTTTTTCATCCGATGTCGACATTCTATGCGCATCAGAAGATGAAAAAAATTACCCATTGATGCCATTATCGGCTAAAGCTTCGACTATAATATCCGTACGTTTTTCTGTGAGTTTAATTCTAAATTGAAATTTTCTGTTAAGGGATTCGATCTTTTCGCTTGTTTTTATAGTTTTATCTTTTTCTATACCAATGTCTCAGTTCTATATGTATTACCGAAAACCAGAATTGTTGCGCTAAACCAATGTATATGTAATTTCTGGTATATAATCAGCTCAAATGCTCAATGAATTTGGAATAACCAGGTTAAATGCTGTAATTATTTTAGATAATTTTATCTAAAAAATACATACATAATAATTTATATTTATATAAAATATAATCTTGTGTAAATAAACTTTATTGTGTTTATAAAATTTATTGATTTTATTGTGTTATTAATTTAAAATTTATATTTTTGCCTTTCTACCACCTTGGCTATGTCTGTCCACAAATAATTTTAGTGCTCTTACATGTTAGACGAATCAATGAATTTTGAGTTTCTTGGGATAATTTATAATTGAATAAATAATTAGCAATTAATTGAATTTATTCGACTAAAAAACCTAATCTTTTATTATTTTAAGCGAAATAACATTTTTCTAGATTTAAGTTATATTTTTACTTTAATCTTAATAATTAAAACTTTTTTTGCTTTTAGAATTTATCTTGCTAATAAGATGTTGAGTTGAGATAATTTTATTTTAATATTTAATTTAAATTTAAGTTTAATTTTTTAAATTTTGGATTGATATAATTAATAAAAAGCTTAATTAAACAAAATTTTAATTTAATCATCTTAAATCAATTTTACTCTGAATGCCGTAAATTGAGTCTTAAATAAATAACAACTAAATAAAAGTTAAGTTTTAAAAAATAGAAAAAATTTAATAAAAATTGAAAAGTTAGCTAAAATAGAGAATTATGTTTAAAATTTTAATATTTAATGGATTTTTTCCGTTCAGCTCTAATAAATTTTGAAAAAATCAATTTTCAATTTTGATTGATGGATGAGAGCTGTGAAAGTGTGCGTTAAATATGGTTTAATATTAAAGCAAAAAATAAATTTAATAATCTATTGTATATTCTGTGTAGTAATGCATAAAAAATATTATTGTTTTTCGTAACGAAACGGAAAATTTGTTTTTAGAGAATATTAATTTCGAAAAGATTTATACTAAAACTAAACCGAATTTATTGATACTTACAGTTTAGACAAAATTATTGATTTATTAATATTAATGTTTGGCAATAGTGTATGTGTTTATCGTATTAGCAGATAATACACATAAAATTAGAATTGGGATTATTGCCTTGCTAGTTTGCTGCACTTTCCGGATAAAATATTGGTTAAGATTTTCACTTTCATAGAGAGCAAGAGAGAGAGAGAGAGAGAG